>CAWUFW010030436.1:0-17227 GCA_963921515.1 Calotriton arnoldi
GTGCTTCGCCGCATTTAAACAGCACAGCAGGATTTAATGAGGTGTGAATCAGGGCTGCAGAGGCCATAGGGCAAGGTCAGGCCCCCAGCAGCCAGACCCTGGAGCTCTACGCAGAACGGGAGGTAATATAAAATATATTTTTTTAAAGAACACAAATTTATATATATTCACTGAAAAAACCATAGGTTTCAGGGACATTATAGTTAGAAATTATCATTTAAAAAACCTTTAAAATTCACTGAAAAAACCATAGATTTCAGGGACGTTATAGTTAGAAATTAGCATTTAAAAAACCAGAGAAATTCACTGAAAAAACCACAGGTTTCAGGGACGTTATAGTTAGTTGCCATTTGACTCGTACAAAACCAGAGAAATTCAGCCTTTATAGTTAGTTGAGCTAACTATAACTCGCGCCCCCACAATGCACTGCTGATGACGTCACATATTACATCACTCATGACATGGTCAGTGACATCACTGATGACATCACTGATGACATCTCAAATGACATCACTGATGACACCACTGATGAAATCATCCAGTGACTGTGTGTTTCTGTAAAGTTTAAATATGTTTTATATATATAAATGCCAAGGTGTATTGAAGAATGAGTGGATGTATGAGTGTCTGAATGGATGATTTAGTAGGTGCGTGACAGACCGTATAAGTGAGTGATTAAACGTGTCTTACTGAATGCATGGGTTAGTGACTAAACTGTGTGAATGTCTGCATCAGTTTGTTAGTTGGTGTGTAAGCGGCCACATGGGTTGGTGAGTAGCTACATGAGTGTCTATATGGGTTGTTGATTGGTTGTCTGAGTATCTGTATGGGTGCCTGAGTGTCTGTGTGGGTGGGTGTGCGGGTGTGACTCTGTGCATAGATGTGTGAGTGGGTGATTCACTGGGTGTATGGGTTCAAGAGTGCGACTGTGAGGGGCTATATGGGTGGGTGAGTGTATGTATAACTGTGTTGGTGAGTGAATGGATGTCTCAATCGTACATGTGTGAGTAACTACATATGTGAAAGGCAGTATATGTGGGTGTTGGAGTATAGAAATGATTATATGTGTGAGTGAGTGATTGTGAGAGTAGCTGTATGGATGAGTGTGTGCTTGTGTCAGTGATTGTATATGAGAGTAAGTATGTGTTAGTATCTGTATAAATAAGTGAGGTGGTGTGTGTATAACTGTGTAGGTGAGTAAATGGGAGTGTGATTGATTCTTTGCATTACTGACTAGCTGTGTGAGTAACTCTATGGGTGAGTGGCGGTGTGTGAGTGTCTGTATGGGTGTATGAGTACATATGGTAGTGGCTGTATTGATGAGTGACTGCATTTATGAGTGACTGTATAGGTGAGTGAGTCGATGTGTGTGTAGACCTAGGAATCAGTGAGTGGGTATGTAGTAACTGGTATTGGTGTGTCTATGGTTTCGAGAATGGCAGTCTGAATTTTAGAGTGGGTGTATCAAAGGTTATATTAGGGTGTGAGGAGGTGCATCAGATTATCACGTGGATGATGTCATCAGTGATGTCATCAGTGATGTCATTTGAGATGTCATCAGTGATGTCATCAGTGAAGTCACTGACCATGTCATGAGTGATGTAATATGTGATGTCATCAGCAGTGCATTGCGGGGGCGCGAGTTATAGTTAGCTCAACTAACTATAACTGCCGAATTTCTCTCATTTTGTACGAGTGAAATGTCCAACTAACTATAACGTCCCTGAAACCTGTGTTTTTTTAGTGATATATATATATGTGAACAAGGCCGCATGTCTGGCGGCCGAAACGCGTCTTTGGACAATGATGGTTAATTAATAAAACACCTTGCCACTTCAACTGCTGTGGAGTCTGTGTCCTTGTGTAGTGCCGGTGTGACTGGACACTCTTGGATTTTCATGTGGATATATATATATATATACACATATATATATATTCACTGAAAAAACCATAGTTTCAGATATGTTATAGTTACAAATTAGCATTTAAAAAACCTTTGAAATTCACTGAAAAAACCATAGGTTTTAGGGACAGTTATAGTTAGTTGGACATTTCACTCGTACAAAACCCGTGAAATTCCCCGTTATAGTTAGTTCAGCTAACTATAACTCGCGCCCCGCAATGCACTGCTGATGACGTCACATATTACATCACTCATGACATGGTCAGTGACATCACTGATGACATCTCAAATGACATCACTGATGACATCATCCAGTGACTGTGTGTTTCTGTAAAGTTTAAATATTTTTAATATATATAGGAAAAGACGTATTGAAGAATGAGTGGGTGTGTAAGTGTCTGTATGGATGATTTAGTAGGTGCGTGACTGACTCTATAAGTGAGTGATTTAACGTATCTTACTGAATGCATGGGTTAGTGACTAAACTGGGTGAATGTCTGTATCCGTCTGTCTGTTGCTGTGTAAGTGGCTGCATGGGTTTGTGAATAGCTACATGAGTGTCTATATGAGTTATTGATTGGTTGTCTGAGTATCTGTATGGGTGCCTGAGTGTTTGTGTGGGTGGGGTGTGTGCGACTCTGTGCATAGATGTGTGAGTGGGTGATTCACTGGGTGGATGGTTTCAAGAGTGCATCTGTGATAGACTGTATGGGTGGGTAAGTGTGTGTAAGAGTGTGTTAGTGAGTGAATGTATGTCCCAGTGGTACATGTGTGAGTAACTACATATGTGAAAGCCAGTATATATGTGTGTTGGAGTATATAAATAGCTATAAGCGAGAGTGAGAGATTGTGATAGTGGCTGTATGGATGAGTGTGTGCTTGTATCAGTGATTGTATAAGAGCGTAACAATGTGCTAGTATTTGTATGATTAAGTGAGCTGGTGTGTGTATAACTGTATAGGTGAGTAAATGGCAGTGTGATTAATTATTTGCATGACTGACTAGGTGTGTGAGTACCTCTATGGATGAGTGGCGGTGTTTGAGTGTCTATATAGGAGTAAGAGTGCATATGATAGTCCTGTACTGAGTGACCATAAGTATGAGTGACTCTACGGGTGAGTGAGTGGATGTGTGTGTGTAGACCTAAGAATCAGTGAGTGAGTATGTAGTTATTGGTGTTGGAGTGTCTATAGTTTTGCGAATGGCAGTCTGTAATTTAGATTGGGTGTATCAATGGTTATATTAGGGTGTGAGGAGCTGCATCAGATTATCACGTGGATAATGTCATCAGTGATGTCATTTGAGATGTCATCAGTGATGTCATCAGTGATGTCACTGACCATGTCATGAGTGATGTAATATGTGACGTCATCAGCAGTGCATTGTGGGGCGCGAGTTATAGTTAGCTGAACTAACTATAACGGGGGAATTTCACGGGTTTTGTACGAGTGAAATGTCCAACTAACTATAACTGTCCCTAAAACCTATGGTTTTTTCAGTGAATTTCAAAGGTTTTTTAAATGCTAATTTGTAACTATAACATATCTGAAACCTATGGTTTTTTCAGTGAATTTCAAAGGTTTTTTAAATGCTAATTTGTAACTATAACTGTCCCTAAAACCTATGGTTTTTTCAGTGAATTTCAAAGGTTTTTTAAATGCTAATTTCTAACTATAACGTGTCTGAAACCTATGGTTTTTTCAGTGAATTTCAAAGGTTTTTTAAATGCTAATTTGTAACTATAACGTGCCTGAAACCTACGGTTTTTTCAGTGAATTTCTAAGGTTTTTTAAATGACATTTTTAAATGTATTAATTTTTATATTAATTTTTTTCATACTGATTTACTACATTTTTAGCAACAATTTCTTTTACATAATTTATTTTTTAAATTACATTGTAATTACATTATACATTACATTACAAAAAATACTTTCTCAGAATGAATTACTTTAGTTTAAATACTTAGCACATAGGCAATAGACTTTTAAGTACAGTAGTTACAGTTGTTGCAATGGGCAACACATTTTCAAACACAATGCAACATTCAGCTCAATGTGAATTTCTAGTTAAATGCAATTAGTTACTTTATGGATTACTTTTCTAACCACAGGACTGGATCCTAGATTCAGTCCTGGGACATCTCCTGTAAACAGTTGAGTAAAAGCGTTTTGGTTACAGTCGTGATTTTTAAGGAATATTATTGTATTTTAAAAGTTGACACTTAGAAACTTTTCCTCATAGAATCACCAATGTTATCCTATGGAAGGAAATTCACTTAGCAGGTAAAAACTGTTATCGTTACTTTTTCTTACTCAGTGTTGGATCCTGGATCCAGCACTGGTGCATCTCCTGTAAACAGTTGAAAAATGCGTTTAAGTCATACAGGCGATTTTTAAGGAATATTTGTAGTTTGTGAAAATCGACACTTTGAAACTTTTCTGCTGAAAACCAGACAATGGATTCCTATGGAAGAAAAGATAAGTTACTGGTAAGTACGGTTAAAATTACTTTTCAGGGTCAGTGCTGGGCTAAAAGATGCAGCACTGGGTTCTCTCCTGATAACAGGTGAGTAAATCGGAATTCGTATTTCGGCTGATTTTAGAAGAATAATTTAAAGTTCCAAAACTCCACACTTAGAAGAATTTTCAAGTGAAACCAGTCAATGTTAGCCTATGGAAGGAAATTCAAGTTACTGGTAAGTACGGTTAAAATTACTTTTCAGGACCAGTACTGGGCTGAAAGATGCAGCACTGAGGTCTCTCCTGATAACAGGTGAGTAAATCAGAATTCGGATTTCGGCTGATTTTAGAGGAATATTTGTATGTTTCAAAAATCAACACTTAGAAACTTTTTCAGCAAAAAGCAGGCAATGATATCCTATGGAAGGAAATTCAAGTTACTGGTAAGTACGGTTAAAATTACTTTTCAGGATTAGTACTGGGCTGAAAGATGCAGCACTGAGGTCTCTCCTGATAACAGGTGAGTAAATCGGAATTCGTATTTCGGCTGATTTTAGAGGAATATTTTAAAGTTCCAAAACTCCACACTTAGAAGAATTTCCAAGTGAAACCAGTCAATGTTAGCCTATGGAAGGAAATTCAAGTTACTGGTAAGTACGGTTAAAATTACTTTTCAGGACCAGTACTGGGCTGAAAGATACAGCACTGAGGTCTCTCCTTATAACAGGTGAGTAAATCGGAATTCGTATTTCGGCTGATTTTAGAGGAATATTTGTAGGTTTCAAAAATCAACACTTAGAAACTTTTTCAGCAAAAAGCAGGCAATTATATCCTATGGAAGGAAATTCAAGTTACTGGTAAGTACGGTTAAAATTACTTTTGAGGATCAGTACTGGGCTGAAAGATGCAGCACTGAGGTCTCTCCTGATAACAGGTGAGTAAATCGGAATTCGTATTTCGGCTGATTTTAGAAGAATATTTGCACAATGGTGAAGGGAGGGGGCGGGGCCTGAGGTGACATCTGTGCAAACGCGCCCCGTGGCGCGTTTTAAGTTGGGGGATTAAGTCCCCTTGAATCCTGAGGGTCCCTATGGGCCAACTAGCCCACCAGGAACCTCCAATATGCGCCAGGGGGCTGCGTTGCAGAGACGTGTAGAGAGGCCACACCCCTTTTTACACCTCTCTGCAACGCAGCTCTGTGGCGCTTTCTGGATGTACCTGTTGGGCTAGTTGGCCCCCAGGGACCCTCAGGATTGAAGGGGATTTAATCCCCCAACTTAAAACGCGCCACGGGGCGCATTTGCACAGATGTCACCTGAGCCCCGCCCCTCCCTTCACCACTGTGCAAACGCGCCCCGTGGCGCGTTTTTAGTCGGGGGATTAACTCCCCTTCAATCCTGAGGGTCCCTGGGGGCCAACTAGCAAACCTAGGGGGTCAGGGTGTTTCTACCCTGCCCCCTTTGTGTGCTTTGCGCACTTGTTTCTGTCCCTCGGTTCTACCGAGGGACAAAATGGCTGCCAACATTTCCTGAATCGGAATGTTGACAGCCAGCTTTTTACTTTTGATTTTCTCAGCAACTACTGAACGGATTTACACCATTTAACAAAAAGGGTTCTTTCTGAACCAAGAACTACCTCTTTGCCAAATTTGGTGTAATTCCGTTCAGCAGTTCGGGCTGTAGCCGTGTCTAAAGTTTCCTATGGAAAATTGCATGGGGAAAACGCGTTTTGGGACCCCCTTTTTCTCGGCCCCCGCTTGACGAATCCCCCGAGACTTTCAGGGTAGGAGCGGACCGGAGCGGGCCATAAAGTTTGAAAATTTTGCGAAGATACGTCAACCGGCAAGAGAGTTATTTCAAATAGAATGTCGCGGATTTCCTATGGATAATAGGTTGTAACTATAACTATCTACTGGCGACCGCCAGTAGATAATATATATTATGGGGGTTAATTTTATGTGTGGGGGCCTCTAAGGGCTCCCAAGCCCCGGGGACCACCACCCCCGGGGCTTTATGTATAATGGTGCGGGAGGGCTCTGAGCCCTCCCGCAGCCCCGGGACCGCCACCTCCCGGGGCTTCTTTTTTATTTTTGAAAAACATGTGTGGGGGGCTCCAGCCCCCACATGCCCCGGGGACCACCACCTCCCCGGGGCACTAAGAAAATTACAATGGGGGTCCGTTTTGACCTCCAAGCCCCGGGGACCACCACCTCCCCGGGGCTTTCAAAATGTAAGGAGGGGGCCGCGTGGCCCCCCTCCTGGAGCCTGTGGTGGCCCTGGGGACCGCCACCCCCAGGGCCGGCTCCTGCAGTGTCCCGGGTGCCTACCCCCGGGACACTGCTGTTTGCAATGACAGGACGGGAGCCTCGCGGCTCCCGTCCTGTCATTGCAAACTGCTTTGGATATTGGAAGAGAGAGCAGGAAACCTGCTCTCTCTTCCAATATCCAAAGCTGATTGCTTTACACATGGGGAGCAGCATGTTAGCTGCTCCCTTGTGTAAAGCAATGCCGGCTCCCGTAGGACACGGGGAGCCGGCGGGACTGTGGGGGGTTTGGGGACCCCCACAGTCCCCAACGAGAGGCCAGGCCCCGGGGGATGGGGTCCCGGGGCCATAGTGGCCACGGAGGGGAGCCACGCAGCCCCCTCCCCAAAGGAAAAAAAAGGAAAAAAAAAAAAAAAGTGCTAGGCCGGCCCCGGGGGATGGGGTCCCCTGGGCCTTAAATGGCCTGAGGAGGGGGCCACGCAGCCCCCTCCAAATAAAAAAAAAGAGGCCATGCCCCGGGGATGGGGTCCCCGGGGCCAATACAGGCCCAGGGAAGGGGGGCCACGCGGCCCCCTTCCCGTTTTTTTTTTTAAATTTTAATAAAAAAAAAGGGGGTAAGGCCCTGGGAGATGGGGTCCCCAGGGCCTAAAAATAGGAAAAAGGAAGGGGGGCCAGTGGTGAAGGGAGGGCGGGGCTTCAGGTGACATGTGTGCAAACAGGCCCCGTGGCGCATTTTAAGATGGGGAATTAAATCCCCTTCAATCCTGAGGGTCCCTGGGGCCAACTAGCCCAACAGGTACGTCCAGAAAGTGCCACAGAGCTGCGTTGCAGAGAGGTGTAAAAGGGGTGTGGCCTCTGTACATGTCTCTGCAACGCATCCCCTGGCGCATACTGGAGGTTCCTGGTGGGCTAGTTGGCCCGTAGGGACCCTCATGATTCAAGGGGACTTAATCCCTCTACTTAAAACGCGCCACGGGGCGCGTTTGCACAGATGTCACCTCAGGCCCCGCCCTCCCTTCACCATTGTGCAAATATTCCTCTAAAATCAGCCGAAATACGAATTCTGATTTACTCACCTGTTATCAGGAGAGACCTCAGTGCTGCATCTTTCAGCCCAGTACTAATCCTGAAAAGTAATTTTAACCGTACTTACCAGTAACTAGAATTTCCTTCCATAGGCTAACATTGACTGGTTTCACTTGGAAATTCTTCTAAGTGTGGAGTTTTGGAACTTTAAAATATTCCTCTAAAATCAGCCGAAATACGAATTCCGATTTACTCACCTGTTATCAGGAGAGACCTCAGTGCTGTATCTTTCAGCCCAGTACTGGTCCTGAAAAGTAATTTTAACCGTACTTACCAGTAACTTGAATTTCCTTCCTTAGGCTAACATTGACTGGTTTCACTTGGAAATCCTTCTAAGTGTTGATGTTTGAAACATACAAATATTCCTCTAAAATCAGCCGAAATACGAATTCCGATTTACTCACCTGTTATACGGAGAGACCTCAGTGCTGTATCTTTCAGCCCAGTACTGGTCCTGAAAAGTAATTTTAACCGTACTTACCAGTAACTTGAATTTCCTTCCATAGGCTAACATTGACTGGTTTCACTTGGAAATTCTTCTAAGTGTGGAGTTTTGGAACTTTAAAATATTCCTCTAAAATCAGCCGAAATACGAATTCCGATTTACTCACCTATTATCAGGAGAGACCTCAGTGCTGCATCTTTCAGCCCAGTACTGATCCTCAAAAGTAATTTTAACATTACTTACCAGTAACTTGAATTTCATTCCATAGTATATAATTGACTGCTTTTTGCTGAAAAACTTTCTAAGTGTTGATGTTTGAAACATACAAATATTCCTCTAAAATCAGCCGAAATACGAATTCCGATTTACTCACCTGTTATACGGAGAGACCTCAGTGCTGTATCTTTCAGCCCAGTACTGGTCCTGAAAAGTAATTTTAACCGTACTTACCAGTAACTTGAATTTCCTTCCATAGGCTAACATTGACTGGTTTCACTTGGAAATTCTTCTAAGTGTGGAGTTTTGGAACTTTAAAATATTCCTCTAAAATCAGCCGAAATACGAATTCCGATTTACTCACCTGTTATCAGGAGAGACCTCAGTGCTGCATCTTTCAGCCCAGTACTGATCCTCAAAAGTAATTTTAACCGTACTTACCAGTAACTTGAATTTCCTTCCATAGGATATAATTGCCTGCTTTTTGCTGAAAAAGTTTCTAAGTGTTGATTTTTGAAACATACAAATATTCCTCTAAAATCAGCCGAAATACGAATTCCGATTTACTCACCTGTTATAAGGAGAGACCTCAGTGCTGTATCTTTCAGCCCAGTACTGGTCCTGAAAAGTAATTTTAACCGTACTTACCAGTAACTTGAATTTCCTTCCATAGGCTAACATTGACTGGTTTCACTTGGAAATTCTTCTAAGTGTGGAGTTTTGGAACTTTTAAATATTCCTCTAAAATCAGCCGAAATACGAATTCCGATTTACTCACCTGTTATCAGGAGAGACCTCAGTGCTGCATCTTTCAGCCCAGTACTGATCCTCAAAAGTAATTTTAACCGTACTTACCAGTAACTTGAATTTCATTCCATAGTATATAATTGCCTGCTTTTTGCTGAAAAAGTTTCTAAGTGTTGATGTTTGAAACATACAAATATTCCTGTAAAATCAGCCGAAATACGAATTCCGATTTACTCACCTGTTATACGGAGAGACCTCAGTGCTGTATCTTTCAGCCCAGTACTGGTCCTGAAAAGTAATTTTAACCGTACTTACCAGTAACTTGAATTTCCTTCCATAGGCTAACATTGACTGGTTTCACTTGGAAATTCTTCTAAGTGTGGAGTTTTGGAACTTTAAAATATTCCTCTAAAATCAGCCGAAATACGAATTCCGATTTACTCACCTGTTATCAGGAGAGACCTCAGTGCTGCATCTTTCAGCCCAGTACTGATCCTCAAAAGTAATTTTAACCGTACTTACCAGTAACTTGAATTTCCTTCCATAGGATATAATTGCCTGCTTTTTGCTGAAAAAGTTTCTAAGTGTTGATTTTTGAAACATACAAATATTCCTCTAAAATCAGCCGAAATACGAATTCCGATTTACTCACCTGTTATAAGGAGAGACCTCAGTGCTGTATCTTTCAGCCCAGTACTGGTCCTGAAAAGTAATTTTAACCGTACTTACCAGTAACTTGAATTTCCTTCCATAGGCTAACATTGACTGGTTTCACTTGGAAATTCTTCTAAGTGTGGAGTTTTGGAACTTTAAAATATTCCTCTAAAATCAGCCGAAATACGAATTCCGATTTACTCACCTGTTATCAGGAGAGACCTCAGTGCTGCATCTTTCAGCCCAGTACTGATCCTCAAAAGTAATTTTAACCGTACTTACCAGTAACTTGAATTTCATTCCATAGTATATAATTGCCTGCTTTTTGCTGAAAAAGTTTCTAAGTGTTGATGTTTGAAACATACAAATATTCCTGTAAAATCAGCCGAAATACGAATTCCGATTTACTCACCTGTTATACGGAGAGACCTCAGTGCTGTATCTTTCAGCCCAGTACTGGTCCTGAAAAGTAATTTTAACCGTACTTACCAGTAACTTGAATTTCCTTCCATAGGCTAACATTGACTGGTTTCACTTGGAAATTCTTCTAAGTGTGGAGTTTTGGAACTTTAAAATATTCCTCTAAAATCAGCCGAAATACGAATTCCGATTTACTCACCTGTTATCAGGAGAGACCTCAGTGCTGCATCTTTCAGCCCAGTACTGATCCTCAAAAGTAATTTTAACCGTACTTACCAGTAACTTGAATTTCCTTCCATAGGATATAATTGCCTGCTTTTTGCTGAAAAAGTTTCTAAGTGTTGATTTTTGAAACATACAAATATTCCTCTAAAATCAGCCGAAATACGAATTCCGATTTACTCACCTGTTATAAGGAGAGACCTCAGTGCTGTATCTTTCAGCCCAGTACTGGTCCTGAAAAGTAATTTTAACCGTACTTACCAGTAACTTGAATTTCCTTCCATAGGCTAACATTGACTGGTTTCACTTGGAAATTCTTCTAAGTGTGGAGTTTTGGAACTTTAAAATATTCCTCTAAAATCAGCCGAAATACGAATTCCGATTTACTCACCTGTTATCAGGATAGACCTCAGTGCTGCATCTTTCAGCCCAGTACTGATCCTCAAAAGTAATTTTAACCGTACTTACCAGTAACTTGAATTTCCTTCCATAGGATATCATTGCCTGCTTTTTGCTGAAAAAGTTTCTAAGTGTTGATTTTTGAAACATACAAATATTCCTCTAAAATCAGCCGAAATACGAATTCCGATTTACTCACCTGTTATCAGGAGAGAACCCAGTGCTGCATCTTTTAGCCCAGCACTGACCCTGAAAAGTAATTTTAACCGTACTTACCAGTAACTTATCTTTTCTTCCATAGGAATCCATTGTCTGGTTTTCAGCAGAAAAGTTTCAAAGTGTCGATTTTCACAAACTACAAATATTCCTTAAAAATCGCCTGTATGACTTAAACGCATTTTTTCAACTATTTACAGGAGATGCACCAGTGCTGGATCCAGGATCCAACACTGAGTAAGAAAAAGTAACGATAACAGTTTTTACCTGCTAAGTGAATTTCCTTCCATGGGATAACATTGGTGATTCTATGAGGAAAAGTTTCTAAGTGTCAACTTTTAAAATACAATAATATTCCTTAAAAATCACGACTGTAACCAAAACGCTTTTACTCAACTGTTTACAGGAGATGTCCCAGGACTGAATCTAGGATCCAGTCCTGTGGTTAGAAAAGTAATCCATAAAGTAACTAATTGCATTTAACTAGAAATTCACATTGAGCTGAATGTTGCATTGTGTTTGAAAATGTGTTGCCCATTGCAACAACTGTAACTACTGTACTTAAAAGTCTATTGCCTATGTGCTAAGTATTTAAACTAAAGTAATTCATTCTGAGAAAGTATTTTTTGTAATGTAATGTATAATGTAATTACAATGTAATTTAAAAAATAAAATATGTAAAAGAAATTGTTTCTAAAAATGTAGTAAATCAGTATGAAAAAAATAATATAAAAATTAATACATTTAAAAAACCTTTGAAATTCACTGAAAAAACCGTAGGTTTCAGGCACGTTATAGTTACAAATTAGCATTTAAAAAACCTTTGAAATTCACTGAAAAAACCATAGGTTTCAGACACGTTATAGTTAGAAATTAGCATTTAAAAAACCTTTGAAATTCACTGAAAAAACCATAGGTTTTAGGGACAGTTATAGTTACAAATTAGCATTTAAAAAACCTTTGAAATTCACTGAAAAAACCATAGGTTTCAGATATGTTATAGTTACAAATTAGCATTTAAAAAACCTTTGAAATTCACTGAAAAAACCATAGGTTTTAGGGACAGTTATAGTTAGTTGGACATTTCACTCGTACAAAACCCGTGAAATTCCCCGTTATAGTTAGTTCAGCTAACTATAACTCGCGCCCGCAATGCACTGCTGATGACGTCACATATTACATCACTCATGACATGGTCAGTGACATCACTGATGACATCACTGATGACATCTCAAATGACATCACTGATGACATCATCCACGTGATAATCTGATGCAGCTCCTCACACCCTAATATAACCTTTGATACACCCAATCTAAATTACAGACTGCCATTCGCAAAACTATAGACACTCCAACACCAATAACTACATACCCACTCACTGATTCTTAGGTCTACACACACACATCCACTCACTCACCCGTACAGTCACTTATACTTATGGTCACTCAGTACAGGACTATCATATGCACTCTTACTCCTATATAGACACTCAAACACCGCCACTCATCCAAAGAGGTACTCACACACCTAGTCAGTCATGCAAATAATTAAACACACTGCCATTTACTCACCTATACAGTTATACACACACCAGCTCACTTAATCATACAAATACTAGCACATTGTTACGCTCTTATACAATCACTGATACAAGCACACACTCATCCATACAGCCACTATCACAATCACTCACTCTCGCTTATAGCTATTTATATACTCCAACACACATATATACTGGCTTTCACATATGTAGTTACTCACATATGTACCACTGGGACATACATTCACTCACTAACACACTCTTACACACACTTACCCACCCATACAGTCTATCACAGATGCACTCTTGAAACCATCCACCCAGTGAATCACCCACTCACACATCTATGCACAGAGTCGCACACACCCCACCCACACAAACACTCAGGCACCCATACAGATACTCAGACAACCAATCAATAACTCATATAGACACTCATGTAGCTATTCACAAACCCATGCAGCCACTTACACAGCAACAGACAGACGGATACAGACATTCACCCAGTTTAGTCACTAACCCATGCATTCAGTAAGATACGTTAAATCACTCACTTATAGAGACAGTCACGCACCTACTAAATCATCCATACAGACACTTACACACCCACTCATTCTTCAATACGTCTTTTCCTATATATATTAAAAATATTTAAACTTTACAGAAACACACAGTCACTGGATGATGTCATCAGTGATGTCATTTGAGATGTCATCAGTGATGTCATCAGTGATGTCACTGACCATGTCATGAGTGATGTAATATGTGACGTCATCAGCAGTGCATTGCGGGCGCGAGTTATAGTTAGCTGAACTAACTATAACGGGGGAATTTCATGGGTTTTGTACGAGTGAAATGTCCAACTAGCTATAACTGTCCCTAAAACCTATGGTTTTTTCAGTGAATTTCAAAGGTTTTTTAAATGCTAATTTGTAACTATAACATATCTGAAACCTATGGTTTTTTCAGTGAATATATATATATATATATATATATATATATATATATATATATTATTAGGGTCCTGTAAGCGGAGTTCTTTGAAATGGTAACTGAGAGTGAAGGCGGGGGGTGTGGGGATGTTAAAATATCCTCCAAATCCTAATTCAAATTTTTAATGGTGTAGGATTGGGGGAAGCTGATTTATCCATTTTACATCCGGCCCCTGCTTAGGATAAATTTTGGCTTAAATTATTTAAAACGGTCAGCGTGGCCAGGCAAGATGTCTGGGTGGACGTGAACTGCTCCTGCTATGCCGTGGCGCTGCTCTCTCCCGGTGAAAAGTGGGTCGATTCCACCCCAATCGGCAGAAATCCCCCTAGGACACTACATGGGGGGCAGTACGGAGCCAGCTTCTCCTCCGATGAGCGACTTCATGTGATACAGCAGTAGAGACGGAGAGCAGGATGCAACATTCTAAAATGGCCGACACAAACGAGGCGAGGAAGCATTGACGGAGCTAAGCCATATTCCTGGCATCCTATCACAGACACGCAGGCACAAAGAAGTCAGAGTAAAGTAGACTTGGACAGCCCCTCAGCGACGGACAGCCGATACCGGACCTCCCCCCAGGCAAAACCGGAAGGCCTAATTACAGCAAAAAAAGACCGAAAAAGCTGAACCTCCAGCGGCATTACAGGAGCGGCAGAAGCTCTAGCGGAGGCAAGATCCCACAATTGCAAGGTCACAAATAAAGAACAGATTGGAGTAAGACCTCAAATAAGGTAGGAGATGACAGAAGGGTGCCCTCACAATGACTGCCTGACTCTAAGATGGCGGCTGTGAAATAGAGGGAGCTAGAGAGCCCAAGATATTCAGGTCCATAAGGATAATAGCTTCAAAGCCTTGAGAGAGGTTGGACACAGGGGCAGATCCCTCAAATGAGACAAGAATAATAAAAGGAGATTGCAGGAGACCTCAAACTTTGTGTGAGGAGCCTTGCCTGACCCTAACATGGTGGTCACTTAGAGACAGCGGGAAAGGATTTCATAAGGTTCAATAGCACAGCACTTGCACCCGTGGAGTGTGAACCCGTCCTGCCCAGAAACCTATAAAGGGGGTGAGGAGCAGACCATATGCCACCGAAGAAATCCACAAATAGGGTGTCCAGCTATTTCACTCCAATAGAAAAGAAAAACACTCAAAGGCCTTACGAACTCGAAGGCAAAATGGCTCTTACTAAAGACGACCTAGTGGCCTCTCTTAGAGAATTTAAAGTGGAAATCCGCACAGAGCTCAAACAAGACCTGTTGGCATCTATGGACCATGACGTGATAGAACTTACCCTGACGCATCGTGACTTGGTGCAAAATCTGATAGCCTTTGACTTACGCACCCAACACTTGGTCAATACCAAAATACGTTTTAAGTATAACATCCCAGAATTGCCAGTAGACCCAACTCGACTATCTTGTGCAGACCTCCAAAATAATGGGTCCTCATTGAATGAGATTGATTGAAGGTTCATCTCGTCCCCTGCAGCCTCAAAGTCCACGATCAATGTCCCAGCACATGTTATAATACACTCCCAGTCGCACCTTGTCGAAGACCCCCGTAGAAGAACCCACTGTGGACAACTGGGCGAATGAGTTAGATTGCACCTCAGATATCGCTACCCCTTTGGCTGGGCATTCATCTTCTTCCAAATGTTCACCGCGTAGCCTAATGATAGTATCATGGAACATTGCAGGACTCCGGTCCAAGGGAGTGTCCCACGATTGGAACTCCTTTATTGAGGAATATGATATCTGTATTATCCAAGAAACATGGGCAGTCGAACCGTACTATCACTTGGGCTACTTAAATTATTATAAACCTGCCATCAAAGGAAACAAGGGTCGCCCCTCAGGGGGGCTCACAACCTGGGTTTGGCAGGACATCGGTCTTGCCATTCAAGTACTTGAGACGGAGAGCAATGATATTCTTGCGGTCCGCCTGGGGTGCGGGACATACGGTAATATTGATATTTATAATATTTACGCTAGAGGGTGCAGTGGGGGATGAAGGTCAGAAGTCACTTCTGGCCTAGACGAGCACCTACATAACATCTCATGGTCTTCTTCGGTAGTGCTAGGGGGAGACTTCGACACCACCTTTGAGCCCTTTGATAATGAGGAATTTGATCTTGCGGGGGAAGAGGACGAGCAGCGGGGTATCCCTAGTTTGGAAATAGCCCCAATTAGAAAATGGACAGAGGCAGCACTCCAGATGAAGGCCTTGAGCCTTGAACATGGCCTAAGGGCAGTTAATGGGAGGACAAGATCTGATAAGCAAGGGGCGCACACATTTAGTAATGGCCATCGCACAAGTCGAATTGATTATCTGCTAATCAGCCTAAAAATTTGGCATAGCCTACAAGATATGGTTGTGATGGATAGAGCCGAGAGTGACCACAATCCACTTTGCACTATATTTACATTTAAGGATCTACTAGAACAACCACAAAGCCCAAATCCAATCCAGACAGGTGAACTGGTATTGACTAATGATATGCGACATCTTAAATGAGCAATGGTAATCGAACGACCTGATATATTATCAACGATTCATTCTGATTTGGAACACTCCCTAATTCAGATGTTGTCCTTTCACCGTGACTCCAGCCCACTGGAAGAAATAACATCATTACACAACACCTTTTTTGGCAGAATACGCTTACATTTTCAAATTCCCCATCGCCCTAAGGCCAAGGGAAGTCATTCACACCCACACTGGTATAACAACGAGTGCAAACAAGCGCGTAGAGTTCTGGGAGGGGCTATAAGACAGGGAGACCATCCCAGAGTCCAACACGCTAGGCAGCTTTACAAGAAGGCGATCCAGTCAGCAAAAAAGGCCTGGGAAAATAAACGATGGCAGGACCTAATAGAAGCGTGCAATGAGAGGAACTTACAATGCTTTTGGAGCCTGGTAAAATGGGGTGCGGGTGACTCAGGGCAATCCCCCCAAAATCACGTGGACCCCGCAACGTGGGTAAAGTTTTTCTCAGACCAATATGCTGACAAAGATAATAATGGTCAGGATTCCCCGTGGGTTTATTTCAATCCTTCTGTTACAGTTTTTAACCTAGATGATGTAACACTCGCAATGAGCACTATTACCAGCGGGAGAGCACCAGGCATTGATAAAGTGCCCGCAGATATCTTCCTCCAGAACAAGGCCAAATGGAGCCAGTACATAATGTTCCTAGCAAATGCTATCGCTCACGGAGCCCCGATTCCGGATACCTGGCGAGGGGCGGAGATAATCCCGATTTACAAAAAGGAGATAAATCCTTACCCGGAAACTACAGGCCAATCAGCCTGATAGATTCAATACAGAAAGACGTGGCTCGACTTGTCTTAGCTAAAATTCAAACTTGGATTGATGACAATGATATCCTGAGCCCCCTCCAGGCAGGTTTCCGGGCTCACTTGACTACTATCGACCAGGTCTTCCGTTTCATCTTGATTTATTGGCGGACGGGGATCCTTGGTAAAGGCAGTATTTATGCAGCCTTTGACTTAGTCTCCCGGCCTAAACTGTGGAGGCTATTGCAGGAGCTAGGGCTGCCCTCTGACTTACTTTTCTTAATTGTATGCCTCCATGAAAATAACTTTGCCCAAATACGCTGGGGGGTTCAAGGAAACAATACGTAACTGGAACGAAGCACA
>CAWUFW010030437.1:0-17226 GCA_963921515.1 Calotriton arnoldi
GGGTAATATAGGAACTACACGATACTATGAAGGTTTCCGACATGGTTTCCATGCCAGCCTGTTCGACATGGAAACCATGTCGGAAAGCATCTTTGGGGGACCCCAGCAGGGCCCACTTGGGTGCACGGCCTATGGTTTGAGGCCGGGAGGTGCCCCCCTGTTGAGCCCTGCACCTTGTGGCCGGTACCTTGAGGTGCCTGCCACGGGATGCAGAGATGAACCACACCTCCCATTTCAATATGAGAGCATGCATTAGGGCCGGTTTGAGGCCGGAATGCATGCTGCCATTGTAAAATGCAGGAATGGGACCGAACAGTGTTTGGTCGCATCCTAATGAGGCGGTCCGGACCGCCAACCGGGTGTCGGTCGGTCCCATGACCGATGCTGTGTTGGGTGGAAGTGATTCCGCCCGACATCGTAATGACCTCGTTTATGTTTGAGTATGTTCATGGCTAAAGTTGCGGAATGCACGGGGAGGAGTTCAGACAAGTAGTCAGTCTCTCCTACCATCACAATACCCAAATTACTGAAACAAACACTTGTGCTAGTTTTCGGGGAATTAGGCAAACTACCAAACAATGACAGTGTAATGTTTCTGTTTTTAACACTGTGTGATAGAGATAATTAAGTATTCAAAAGGTAATAATGAATTGCACACGGTTATACAGCATATAGACGTTTATTATTGTTCAAATGAATTGTTGTCCAGTACTGTGAAGTTTTGCAGCCCGCCCATGTACCATTAAAGGCCTCTTTTAAATATGTAAAAATGCTGGATATTTTCGCTAAACTCTCTGTCAAAAAGGGCATACACATCCTCATTTTGTATGCAATGGCAATTAAACAAATACTTCTGTCTACAGTTTTTTTCCCACGTTTTCTATCTAAATAAAAGTACTTCAAGGAATATTTTGCATCGGAGGCAGGTTTTGCTAAATTGAAGTGTAACATGATGTCATGGTTGCCAATTTAACTAGCATACTTTTATGGGCACTTTGATAAACTATGACAAATTTATTCTGTCAGTCAGATTAGAGACAAAACGGCAAAACTAATTTAGTTTATCCATAACAGGCCACAGCTTGTCAGTGAAGTACGTGTTTTCTTGTTCCCAAGCATTCGTTTCCATGTACAGAAACAATCTTAGCAATGTTTTTTTTCTAGATTTAATTAAAATATGGCAGTTACTGTTTATTGCTGAACACAGTTTGCCGTGAGAACTAGGACAGCATTAATCACATTTGGGTATATCTATTGGATAACTCAACAAACATTACAGAGCTCAACATATTATAAAATCAATATGCTTTCATTTAACACTTGTCATGAAAGCAGAGAGATTAGATCGGGAGCAGTTGCTTTATTTATTTCAGATTTCATTCATGGTTATGAAATGTATTTGCAGCCAGATGGTGGAAGGGTTTTAAGAAATCTACTCTGCTCATGCACTGCATTGCGTCGGTATTTGGTTGACAATCTGAATGTTAAATTTCTTTTTTGTCTAAAGACATAGACCAAATTATATGTATTTTTAGATTGTTTAAAGACTTAACCCTAATTATGTTTATTCTTAGGTCTGACCTAGAGATAACTTTAGTTGTCTCCACAGCCTCATCTTTCCCAAAATGGTAGCTCTCTTCATCTCCTGGTTGGATCAAGTGTCCTTCACATTTCGCTTCCATCCACCACACTATACACCCATTTAAGAGAATGGCTGTCTTCACTGTGAGTGATAGCATTTCGTTCTTTCACATGTGCACAGCCACCTAATAAGTAGTCCACTTCAGCTGCAGGGATAGTAGGGGAATCCTACTTTCAATATTTATTTTTATTTTTTGTGATGAAAGGATTATTTTCTATTTGTTTTTGTGAACCTATGCAAACCACAATTTGATGGTGAACTTTTTACTTTTTATTACTTTACACTTTCAATATTTATTTTAAATGCTTCAAATAATGTATCTGAAAGAGACACGTTAGTGACAGATTCCTTACCTTAGAATATCCCCAGGCGTCAGGCTGGATCCGGAAAGTTTTTTGCGTAGCAGTACCCTTGCGCGTCGGTAGGCGGCGTCGTGCGGCTCCGCGTCCGTCGTCGGCGTCGTGATCGCCGGGATGACGTCGCGGGCAGTACTTAGGCGCCGCCCCTGCGCGCTGACGTCAGTTCTTCTTTTTCCGCGCCAGTAAGCGCAGATCCGGGAAGAGCAGTGCCCTAGTCACTTTTTGACTATCTTTTTGTGAAATTTTTCACTGTTCTCTTCAACGAGTCTTCACGACTCCTAAGGTGTCGTAGGGATGCCCGGCTTTAAGCCCTGCGAGGTATGTGGTCGTATGATGTCCATCACGGACCCCCACCTCGAGTGTCTCTTCTGCCTCGGCCGAGGCCACGACACGAAGTCGTGCCCTGACTGCCGGAAACTTCATCCGAAGGCTTTGCGAGAGCGGTCTCGAAAGCTCCTTGAAGTCCGGCAGTCGGCTCCGCGCCGCAGCAAGCCCCGGTCCCGGGAGAGGTCGAGGGGCCGGACGCGGAGTCCCCGCCGTTCGTCGGAATCCAAGTCTTCGCGCTCCTCCGGTAAGTCGAAGCACAAGAAGTCTAAGCGGCGTCATCGCTCTAAGACTTCGCCTCGCCGGTCGCGCGACTCGGCTGAGGTCCCTGTCGGCACCGTCCCCGCCCCGCGGCCCCGGACGTGCCTGTCGAGTTGCCCCCGCATTACCCGTCCTTCCCGGGTTCGGGGCGACTCCGGCCGAGCACAGAAATTCCTGTCGGCCATGGCCCGCCTCTTCGGGCCTCAAGGTCCCCTCCGGTGCGCCTTCGGGCCCCGCGGGCCCAGATGGGGTTGCTCCGGCGTCGCCGTCGACTCCGGTCCCGGCGTCGCCTGTCCCACCAGCCTTCGTCCCGGCCTCGGCTCCGGCCCCGGCCTCGACCCCGGTTCCGGTGGTGCCGCAACCTCCATCGGCGCCGGTTGACCTAACCACGCCTCCGCCGACGCCGATGTCCCCGGTGCCGTTTCCGACGCCGTCCGGGGCTCCGGGCGGCGTCGTTCCCGGTTCTCCCGGGTCCGGACATGGAGCCGGACCGGCGTCGCCCGACGCCGGTTCCGGCGCCGATGAGGCCTTGGGTCCCTTATGTCCCTCCTCCTCCATCTTTTCAACCTGAGGAGGACCAGGAGAGCTGGGAGGGGTCTGACGACCCTCTCACACAACAGTGCGAGTTTGACCCGGACTGGGTTGAGGAACTTGGGGATGCCAGTGGGCTGGATACCTCCCCCGACTCTGGCATGCTGTCTCCTCCCGTGGCAACGGAGGAGGGGGCTAATTTTGCAACGGTGTTGCGTAGAGCTGCTGGAGCCTTAAATCTCCAGTTGCCTACAGTGGCCGTCAGGACTAACCTCCTGACTGAAGTGCTTCAGCCGGCGGCCTCCTCTTCGGAGCCTGTGCTGCCGTTCAACGATGCACTCACTGACGTTCTTTTGGGTGCCTGGTCCAAACCCACCACAGGGGCTCCTGTGGATAGGAACGTGGCCCGACGCCATCGCCCGGCTCCGGGCGACCCCTGTTTCTCTCCCAACACCCCACCCCTGAGAGCTTGGTTGTCCAAGCCTCTGCCTCCCAAACAGCCTTCCCTACCGCCCCTCCGGATAGGGAATCCAAGCGCCTGGATCACTTTGGGAAGAAGGCTTTCTCTTCCTCCAGTGCTGGCTTGCGGTCTGTTAATACCGCTTGCCTCTTGGGCCGATACACCCACTCCCTGTGGGATTCGGTGGCTGATGTTTTGCCGCAGTGTTCTGAGGAGGTCCAGACACTGCTTACCCGCGCTATTGCGGAAGGGCGTGATGCGGCTAAGTATACCATCCGCTGTGGCCTTGATACCGCCGACTCGCTGGGCAGATCGCTTGCAACGACGGTGGCGCTGCGTCGCCACGCCTGGCTGAGAACCACTGGTTTTTCAGGGGATGTCCAGAATACTCTCATGGACATGCCCTTTGATGGAGTCGGTCTCTTTGGTTCAAGGCGGACCATGCGCTGGAGCGTTTCAAGGATTCACGGGCTACTGCTAAGTCCCTGGGCCTTGCTGTTGTGCGCCCTCCGCAAACGTCTGCTTTTCGCCCCTTTCGTGGCCACGGAAGGGGCGCCCAGTCACGTCCACAGCCCGGCCAACGGCCCGCGCAGCAAGCGCCTCGCGTGGCCGAGGACGTGGATACCGCCGTGGCGGTTCGGGCAACCAGCGTGCGGGTCAGGCCACCACCTCCAACCCGTCCGCGGCCTCCAAGCCCTCCTAGTCCCTCCTTTCAGGTGCACAGCACGCCAGTCGAGGGCAGGGTCCGCCATCACCTTCACCACTGGCGTCCCATCACCTCGGACAAGTGGGTCTTGGACATTGTCCGAAGGGCTACTCCCTCCCCTTCGAGACCACCCCCAGCCATGCCACCTCAATTCCACCGCATGTCAGGGGATCACTTGGTGCTTCTACAGAAGGAAGTCACGGCCCTCTTGGCCAAGAGGGCCATCGAGCATGTTCCGACCCCAGAAGTAGGGCGTGGTTGCTACTCCCACTACTTTCTGGTGCCCAAAAAGGACAAGGAGGACATGCGTCCTATCTTGGACCTCCGGAACGTCAATCGCTTCCTCCGGAAGGAGAAGTTCAAGATGCTCACCCTAGCTCAGGTCTTGACTGCCCTCGACCCCGGAGACTGGTTGGTAGCGTTGGACTTGCAGGACGCCTATTTCCACATCCCCGTCCTGCCGGCCCACCGGCGTTACCTTCGGTTCACGGTAGGCCTCTGAGCATTTTCAGTTCACCGTGCTCCCCTTTGGCCTTACCAGTGCCCCTCGGGTGTTCACGAAAGTGATGGCGGTGGTCGCAGCTCATCTGCGCCGGGCAGGGGTTTCAGTCTTCCCTACCTCGACGACTGGCTGCTGAAGGCGGGCTCGTCCCAGGCAGTTGTCTCCCACCTCCAGACTACGGCCGAACTCCTGCACTCGCTGGGGTTCTCCATCAATGTGCCAAAGTCGCATCTGATTCCTTCTCCACAGCTCCTTTTCATCGGAGCAGTTCTGGACACGACGCAGTTTCGGGCCTATCCTCCCGAACGGCGAGTCCGGGATATTCAGGCTATGATTCCGATCTTTCAGCCCTTATCCTGGGTTTCGGTACGGATGACCCTGAGGCTGCTGGGCCTCATGGCCTCCTGCATCCTGCTGGTCACTCATGCCAGATGGCATATGCGGGCTCTGCAGTGGGACCTGAAGTTCCAGTGGGCGCAGCACCAGGGCGACCTGTCCGATCACGTCCAGATCTCGGAGGGGACTGCAAAACAGTTGCAGTGGTGGCTCTCGAACCGGCAATGGGTCATGGGCAGATCCCTCTCCCTTCCCCAGCCAGAGCACACAGTTGTGACGGACGCGTCCCTTCTGGGATGGGGCGGTCACATGGGAGAGGCGGAGATCAGAGGCCTCTGGTCTCCGGCGGAGTCCCGGCTCCATATCAACCTTCTGGAGCTCCGGGCGATCCGACTTGCACTCAAGGCATTCCTTCCCTCTGTCAAAGGGAAGGTAGTGCAGGTGTTCACAGACAACACCACTGCCATGTGGTACTGCAACAAACAAGGCGGGGTGGGGTCGTGGACCCTTTGTCAGGAGGCTCTGCGCCTCTGGACATGGCTGGAACACCAGGGCATGTTCCTGGTGGTTCAACACCTGGCAGGTTCCCTGAACGCCAGGGCGGACGAACTCAGCCGCAGGTGCATGATGGATCACGAATGGCGTCTTCACTCGGAAGTGGCGCAAGGACTCTTTCTACAGTGGGGAGAGCCTTGGTTAGATCTATTCGCCACCGAAGAGAACGCGCAATGTCATCAGTTCTGCGCGTTGGAATTTCCAAGGCGGCACTCGCTCGGCGACGCTTTTCGTCACGAGTGGAGTTGCGGTCTATTGTACGCCTTTCCGCCTATACCACTTCTACCCAGAGTGTTGAAGAAGATTCGGCACGACCGGGCCCAAGTCATTCTTGTGGCTCCGGACTGGGCTCGAAGAGTTTGGTATCCCGAGCTACTCAATATGAGCGTAGATCCCCCGATCCGTCTGCCTCTTCGGGAGGATCTTCTGTCGCAGCAGCAGGGGACGGTCCTCCACCCGAACCTGTCCAGTCTACACCTGCTTGCGTGGAGATTGAGCGGCGGCAGTTGATTCCTTTCGACTTGCCTCCCGAAGTTTGTGATGTGATTCTGGCAGCCAGGCGTCCCTCCACTAAGGTGGTATACGCCTGCAGGTGGAACAAATTTGTGGCATGGTGCACAGCAAAGGCTGTGGATCCCCTTTCTGCCCCTCTTTCTGAGGTCCTTCTGTTCCTTCTCTCTCTGGCCCAACAGGGTTCTGCCCTGGGTACCATCAAGGGTTATCTTTGTGCTATCTCGGCCTTCCTCAGGCTCCCTGATCAGCCCTCCCTTTTCAAGTCCCCTGTTGTTAACAGGTTCTTAAAGGCATTACTCACCTCTTCCCTCCTGTTCCGTTTGTGATGCCTCAGTGGGACTTAAACTTGGTTCTTACCTTTTTAATGTGCGCTCCCTTTGAGCCTCTACATAACTGTCCTCTTCGTCTTCTGACTCTGAAGACAGCCTTTCTGGTGGCCATCACCTCCGCTCGGCGGGTGAGTGAGCTCCAGGCTCTATCTTGCAAACCTCCCTTTCTGTCTGTTCATCCAGACAAGGTTGTTCTTCGGACGCGTCCGTCCTTCTTGCCAAAGGTGGTTACTGCTTTCCACATTGGGCAGACCATCACTTTGCCCACCTTCTTTCCGCCTCCGCATCCTTCCAGAGAGGAAGAGAGGCTCCACCGTCTGGACCCAAAACGTGCGCTCTCCTTCTATATTGACCGCACAAAACACTTCCGGGTGGATGACCAGCTCTTTATTGGCTACGTGGGCGCCAAAAAAGGTCGGGCTGTGCACAAGAGGACCATCTCCCGCTGGGTTACCTTGTGCATCAAGACCTGCTATTCTTTGGCTAAAAAGGAGCCTCCTGTTGGGCTGCGTGCCCATTCCACCAGGGCAACGGCTGCTACCACGGCCTTGGGCCGCGGTGTTCCGCTGCCGGTTATCTGTCAGGCAGCTACGTGGGCCTCGCTGCACACGTTTACAAAGCATTACTGCCTTGACAGTCAGGTCCGGAGGGACGGCTTCTTTGGCCGTTCTGTCCTCCAGGACTTCCTTGTCTGATCTTTGTTCGCAGACCCACCACCGGGGTTGGTATTGCTGGGGTATCTATTCTAAGGTAAGGAATCTGTCACTAACGTGTCTCTTTCAGATGCACAAGTTACTAACTTGTGTAACGATATATCTGTAAGAGACAGTAGTTAGTGACAGATTCCTTACCGCCCCACCCATCCTCCCCGTTCTGCGAACTGATTTCTAGGGTTAAGGACATCCCTTTCAGGGCCCTAGTATTTTTCAGACACCTATGTCAGCTTCTTGCATGGCTCTGCGTTCCTGGCGCGGAAAGTCGTGTACAGAACTGACGTCAGCGCGCAGGGGCGGCGCCTAAGTACTGCCCGCGACGTCATCCCGGCGATCACGACGCCGACGACGGACGCGGAGCCGCACGACGCCGCCTACCGACGCGCAAGGGTACTGCTACGCAAAAAACTTTCCGGATCCAGCCTGACGCCTGGGGATATTCTAAGGTAAGGAATCTGTCACTAACTACTGTCTCTTACAGATATATCGTTACACAAGTTAGTAACTTGTGCATTAAGTACAATACATCAAAGGCTTGCCAAGGCTAAACCTATTGGTTTAGCCAATGCTTGATAAAATGGGTATTCAAGTTTACACAGAAAAATCTGGAAATCCAATTTCTGAATGCTTATGCCTCCCAATTTTATAAATGGTTACTTAGCTCAGGCCTGTTCAGGTATTTATCCTTGTCAAGTTTATCAGAAGGTTTTGAGATGCCTGGGTGTAAACCTGAATTCAGATTTACGAAGGCCTTGTGCCTGCTCAAAGCGATGCAAAGTGACACATCGTATTATTTAATCTCTAGTGCAAGTGATGCTTTGCACTGTGAAAACGCCTTAGGTCAGCTCAAAAAACCGCTTTATGCTGCTTTGTGTCAAATGGGATTTCAAAGGAGAACACCTATACATTTATAAGAAAGCCATATCATGCTTTGCATCAAAAACTAGCACCTACTTGAAGTAAGAATTTGTAATAGATCTTTACCCAGGCTCTTACTAAAATCCTGCTGAACATATTTCTTGAGAAAAGTTAGGGTACATTGCCATCTATTTATATTCTCACGGGGAAATTAATATCCAGCGCTATTTAATTGTCCTATTGTGGTGGTGTGGGCTGGAATGTTGTTAGAAGATTATTCCTGAATTGTCATTGACCTATTTTATGTACATTGCAATGTTAAAGGTTTTGCAGTCGCCAAGGATGTCACACTCCAGACTGGAGCAGGACAGTGGGCATTGCGTTGGAGGGGATTCCCTTATTTCTTTTAAGTTGATGGTAGGACCTGAAATCAATGTTATGCATTTGATTGGCATGACACCTCAAAGACTGTTCTATAATGACATCAGTTGGCCTGATTTCCTACTTTTTCTGAGTGAAGACTGTCTTAACACCATCATTATCCAGGAAACATGCTTGTTTTCCTATTTTTCCCCAGAGAAATATACACTTAGGACCGTTTCACACTGAAAATCACAGGTTTAAAAGTGTTGGTTGAGCTTTTTTTTCCGAGGGGCCGCACTTTTGTTTGAATTTTGCTAGTAACGCTGACGATTTTCCCTTCTATCAGCTAAGGAAATAGCGTGGAGGTGCACATTTGAAAAATAACTTCCATTGACTGGTACAACAAGTCCAGAGAATTCACATGTCAAGTCTTTCAAGTTTTGGCGGGCATCTTGAAATGGTCAGAAGTCAATTGAAATACATGGAAACGTGTTAGCACGCGATGTGCACTGGTAACTAAGGGCTATTTTAGAACATGATTGGCGGAGTTTTAAATCGTTTTTAAGGACAACATTATTGAGCAGGAATATTTGGTGTGGGATTTTCAGTAATCTTTGAGGTTGTATTGTTTTTTTAAATGTCTGAGGGGGTAGACAGTTAGGAGATGTTGAGGATATTCATCCAAAGTGAGATGAGGTTTGCCATAAAGGAAACATTTAATAGAATGATGATTCAAGAAAGGAACGATTACTCATCAGAGGACAAGAATTGCAATGTAGCTAATGAAGAGTCACGAAAGAGAGGGAAACACCTCAAAAAAGTAAACATTTGGAGAACTTTCTGAAGAATAAAAAAACTGAAAGTTACTTTTAATGCTTAGTCATAGACTGTGGTAATTGATGATTTTCAGGACACTGGTGTCCAAAGCAGCAAAAAGAGCAGGGTGTTTTAAACAGCACACATGCGAAAAGTGTCCTTAGTGGCACACAAAGAGATGCCTCAGGTGTCAGAATTGAGGCAAATTTGGATTAGGAATTCTCTAATGGGAAGGATCCGTTTTATGATGAATATGCATTGTGTCCTCAGAATGAGGTTGGATTGTTTGGTGATGTTGTTAAAGACATAAAGAAACCTTCAACTTCTAGAGATGTGATTAAATATCATTTAGGTGAGGAGATATTCTCTCTTTATGATGTAAGACATCCGTGCAGTGGGGTTTGGTGGCCTCTGGAGCATGTGGGTAAGTTTATCGTGAATTAGGAAATATTTGGACAAGCAGGTATGTTATGAAAGAAGAGTGTTCTAGGCCCCTGATACGTGACAAGTTTTTCTATAGTACTCATTTAGATCCTGAATTTAAATAATTCTTATTTAAATTAGGTAGGGTCCCTTGAAAGGGTCTCGAGAGGTCACTAAAGTAGTGTCAGGATAAGCTGTGAGATTATCTTCGGCCACATGCGAGAATTCTCAATATGAGAAAAATTCCTTTTGATACAAAGTTTTTGAGAGATTGGAGTCACAGAGCAATCTCTTTTTTTTGGAACTGCAAATACAGGCCTAATTGCAGAGAGAAGGAAGGTCATTTTGAAGAAAACAATTCTGAAATTGGGAAACACGGCAGGCTAAGAGGCAAGTGAGGACTCTAAATGGTTATTATTTATAGACGGTTTAGTTAAGAGAATGGGGAAGTATGTGTCTACTATTACTATTCTTGATAAGACACAGAGTATTATGAGGAAGATTTTTGGAACAAGTGTTTTAGGAAAGAGCCGGCAGATGGAGACGGCATGACATTGCGGCCGCCAGGAGAGTCGTGGCTGCCAGAGAGAGAAAGGGACCCAGAGACTTCTCAGTCAAGCGGGTCCTGGGGTGGGCCCCAGCAAGTCAGTACGTAGGTGATATTTCAGAACAGCACGGTGCCTTCTAACCATAAGTCAGGCATGCAGCGATGTGCCTTGGGCTACCCTTACTCACCTTTCATACCTTTATCTCTGTTGTGTGACCTGTGGCTGATGTCCCCCCTCCGACTCTGTTCATTGTGGGAGGGGCTTGTGAAGACTTTGTGGCCCCCAGCTTGTGGTGTTGAGTTGCTACTGCTCTGTGAGCTGTAGCCCCCACCTGGCATTGCATAACACCCTCCGTGTGGTGGAGATTTTTGACTTGAGGAGTGCCAGTATATCAAAGTGGAGTCCTTGCCTATGTGCCTGAGTGTTGGTGGCTGAGGCCTGTGAAGAGGTCTTAGCTCATATTGTGAAACAACCTGTCCCAGCCATAAAGGGACTTTGATACTGGCTGTTGGGCCTTGCTGTACTGGGGGTAGCTTTCAGCCTCAGATCTGGGACTACCTGGCTGGAGTGGTGTGACCGGGCTCCTGGTGTGCTGCAGATTGGTCCAGGTACATGGTTGACTAGACACGACATTGAGAGTCATTGCTATAATCCAAAATGGCCCCCAACCATTCCAAAAAAGATGCTTCCATTAAGGATTTGATCAACAAAACCTCCTCCAAAAAAAGCAGTTAATCGCCCTGAGTCTCCCCCAGCAAACTACGTCCCTGAGGAAGGTGCTGATGCAGACACCCACTTATATGAGGAACCAGTGACCCGCACGTTTTTCGAGCAACTCTTTGGTAGTCTATGCAACAATTTCACAGCATTAAGACGATATGTCACAGCGTACATTAATGGTATCAGGGTGGGATTGGGTGAGTTGGGAGACCAGGTGGACTCCCTGGAATGGTCTCGCGACACGTGTGAGGAAGAACTCCACGTTCATACTCACCAACTTTTAGAGTTGCAAGATAAGAATGAAGAACTGTAGTACTGCCTGGAAGATTGGAAACTAGGTCTCGCTCGATCCAATATACGTATTAGGGACATGCCTCATCAAGCAGATGCTGGGAAGCTAAAGGACTATGTGATAAGGCTCTTCAAACATGTAGCGCCAGAGTTAGGGGATAAAGACATTCTGCTTGACCACACACACAGGTCGGGTCATCCGGAGAGGACCCCGGGGATGCCACAGGACATTCTCACTTGCCTCCACTCATATAAACAGAAGGACTTGATCATGTCAGCTGTCAGAGACATGCCTCTTATAATCTTCGATGTCACAAAGGTAAGCATTTTTCAGGATCTCTCACCCCTCACCCTCCAGCTACGCAAAACACTGAAATCAGCAATGGCCTTTCTGCGTGAGAAGGGCATTCACTACAAATAAGGCCATCCCTTCCGCCTAATATTCATTTGGAACCAAGAAACACATGCAGTCCACACACTGGAGGAGGCACACACCTAACACCAAATTGAGACTCCAACTTCGTACTGTGGAATGAATCACAAGCTAAACCATCAGCATCTGAGAGTCACAGAAAACGGGACGCTCTTCTGCATAAACTTCAGCACCAAGATGATACATCGGATATTGAGAAGGATTGATGACAGGGGCAGAGGAAGCTTGCTCTCAGCTGAGGGTCAGTTCCTACAAGAGCGTTGCCCCCGGTGATCGGCCTAGCTGAAAAGATCTGTAGTTCAAGAGGAGAGGTTCTTTTATGCGTGGGGCTCCCACCCCCTTCTACATTGCAGTGCAGAGATGGTTGGCTGCCTGGCCCACAGACCCTTACTGAATGGTGATATTGTTTCCCGGGAGAGGGAATGGTATTGTATTTTTTCCATAATGGTTTTCACCCTTTATTGGTGTTGAAGGAGCTGGGTTCCACCTTTCTAAATTTACTCCGGAATCCCTGGCCGATGGTTCTTTATTACCTGCTTGTAAGTGTGTAGGAAAGAAAAACTTATCTGTCAATTATACATGACAATGCCTATGACGCCAAAGGAATACAGACTCTTAATATGAATTTAGTATTTTATTACAATGCCAAGAAAAGTTGAACATACAAACACCTCATTACGAGAGTGTAAAGATACATGGGCACTAATACAAATACAAATCTACTGAATTACATTTAGGCGGTGCAACATGCACATAATCACCACTTCAAGAATCAGGACGCAAATGATTATCTAATCTACATCAAGGGATTTCTTCATTGGCGGTTCATAAATAAAAAGTATAAGTCTGTCCCTACACTACTTCTAACGTGACACCCCTACTTAGCATTTTCCAGGCAAGCACCCTGAAAGGTGACAGCATGTGAAGATTTCCTAAGAAGAGCACTCTCAATTTGTTCAAGTGGCTTAAAGCTACAGAGCCTGCGTTTTAAGTTGTTCTCCTCTTCTTCAGGTAAGTCAGAAGTGGGGTCGGACTCTGTCCCTATCCCCAATACAAAAGTCGATTACCACACCCCCAAATACATCACAAGACCACTTCATCCAATTAGACACTTCTTGTTAGGTAACCTTCCATGAGGTAATGCACATCCAGTCTCTCTGTTCGATGACCTTGGTTCCCAGGCCTTTCCAGATACGAAAGACATGCTCCTACTTTATCGGCTCCGCTTGTTTAAAGGCATCCGCTCCTCCCTAAACCTGTCCAACTCCTAAAAGAAAGGAGTTATTCATACTAACGAGGACAAATTCCTGCACCTGCACCAAGGACGAGAAAAGAAAGAATTCCGCAAGCACATAAATTTTAATAAGCAACCTTCAACCCTAAAGCGAACAGGGTGAAACAAAAAGTTAGGCCTACCAAATCTTCGGCTAACATAAGAACGTTGCACACATTTAAAATACACTTATATATGAACTTTTAACATACTCATTATAAGAGCCGGTATAAAAGATATGCCATTAGACATGAATATACTTCACACATATATAGTTTAGCTAAATTCGTACATTTACTACGTTAATTCTTTGATTACACAAATAAATCTCTAACATTTCTCTTGCACGTTATTACAGTTCAAGTTAACACATCAGATTACATGTGGATGCTGGCTCACCATGATTATAACGCACCCCTACAATGAAAGAGCAAAGTTGCGCTCTCTCAAACCCCCCTCTGATGCCAAGTGTCATCACAATTAGTTCATTTCATTAAAATGATCTCCCTGCAGAAAGACCGACTCTAAACATAGGTAGTGTCCATCTTTCCCTGTCTACATTTTTCCATATTCTTGAGATTCTCATAGTGACTGTCCTACAGTCTCTCCATTCTCCTTCCCTCTTTGTCTAAGAGAATTCTCAATCTGCCTTGTTCTATGCCACTTATAGGCTCTGGACGGCACCCAATAATATGATGGCACATACACTATTATTATGATCGAACAGAATAAATGTCCTGAGCAATATTCCTATTTGCACCATCAATAAATCCACAATGGTCTTCTTCAGTGTTCTTCTCAATTTATTTTTCAAATCAGATGAGTATTTCAATTTTCATTTTCATTGTTTCCACAACTGATAGCCACACAAATGCCAACACGTGTTTCGTCTTATATGGGCTTTCACCCAAGACTTCCTCAGGGCTATAATAAACAGATATAGAAGACCTCATTATACTCAAAATGAAACAAATTAACTATAATCATCACCACTATCACCCAAGATAGTGAGACAGCAGAAAAGTGAATAGAAAAGGATAAAGAAAAACCAAACCACCCTAACGTAAATATTAAATCAACTTAACTACAAATTCCATGTGAAAAAGAAGGTGAAACCAAAATTACACCCACAAGGCAAAAAGCATAACACAAAAAACAAAAGAAATAAATCATCAAAAGTGTATAAAGATCATAGAGAAATCAACACAGAAATAAAACCAACCACTAATCCCATTGTGCAAATAAAGAGTTCGGTGTGTCGCATAATAAGGACTCACCACGGTCACTTATTATCCAAATGAATTAGAAACCGGGATGTCTGCTTATAAACGAGATACAGCACTTGCAACAATTAAAAACCCTGCAATAAAACAAAATCAATGCAATATTTAATAATATTTAATAATTACCCCTAAATTGCAAACAACCAACTTTCAGTTACTAACCACGAATAAGAAAAAAGGAAGAAAAAAGACTCAGGCTTACCAAAAAGAAATATCATTCTTTTAGAAGCCATTCCATACGTTCCAGCAGCGACAATCTTATCAGTATGTTGCAGACACGTAAAATATACAGTATTCTAAAACGCCAAAAATGCAAACTGTTACTTCATATGTTTAAAAATGCTCCTAAAATATCCTAACAGAGCCAAATGTTTTATACAATCCTGAAGCATCTGCTATAAGGCACCCAAAATTATTGAGATATAAAGTTAAGAACTTATCTAGCAACAAATATCTGCGCTAAACACTGCTATAGCGCAGAATTAGACATGTTACTTATAGTAATTATTAACGAATATTCACTGGCAATTCGTCTTTATCAGCCAGTATACTTCCGTTATCTAAAGTTCACCTTATATCACACCGAGCCATATATATGCGTAATTACTAATCCACTAAGACCCGCTACCGGCAACTAAATTACCCAGACAGTCCACAGCGCAGTCTGTGTTCACAATTTAAGTCGTAACCCCAGTCTCAAACCTTTTAAGAGATCTCAAAGTTCTTTTTTAAAAAAATTACCACTAACCATTTTATAAATCCAGAACTTTAAAACAAAAAAGAAAAGACTAAAATTCTAACCACAAATCCATCCCGATCTTACCGTATAAAAGAAGAAAAAGAAATATCCGTTTCACGGAGAGTACTCCGTCTAGAAGTCGGGCGTTCAGCTCAGGCGCCATCTTGAAATGTCTATATATATATAGCCTCACTAATGTGCACAAATGACGGACTATTACATGTCGCCGTCAACCAACAAGCAAATAAAACGCCATTTTAGAGTGGAGGATAAAAACCAAAACTTTAAAAGTCCATCGTGTCAATGGTACCAACTATCCCTAATATATGCGTACATACGCAAAATTAGCAACAACCTTTTAGAAAATAATCACCAAGGTTGTAACATTACTTTAGTATTTCTTTTACAGGAACCCAAATCCATAATAACAAGCAAAGTAATTCCTTTTAGTCCAGCGTACATAATACCAGCTGTCCCTAATAGGTGCATGCATTAATTCTAATACTGGGACCCACAGATCGATAGTAGCGAGCTATCTCTATTTAAAATACTAGTGCCAATACTGTGCATACTATATCTCCTTCAGTAATTAAAAAGAATTAGATACTGTGACACTAATATAGTGAGGAAAGAGAGAGGGTGAATAATATAAAAGAGAGAGGAAAAGTGTAACATGATTCCTACTCCAATTCCCAAGACCATAATCGACATTTGTACAAATCTCCACATCAGTGTTTTCTCATCAGATTACCCACATTAAATTCTCTTTTTAGATTCATATGAATATAATACTGACAAACATATAGTACAAATATGGGATAAGTGCAGACACTCTATCAATAAAGAACAATTCGAATATAAACAGTATAATTGTAACACAATTACATTTTCAAACAAATGTCATGTGTCAAATTTCTAGAAGTTACTTTTCATCCATACAGCAGACACATTGGAATATGAACATAAGGTACACCTCATCTGCGAGGCTGATTCTAAGTGCCAAGAAAGTACTGAAGTTCTGAATCCAATATTAATGCCTTGCCCAACCGCATGTAATTTTAAAATCCAGCATGCTTCCCATTGGCGTAATCTAAGCTCTCTATTTCCACCCCTGATGTCATTTGGGATCGATTCAATACGCATGAAAAGCAAAGGATAATTTTGCACTTTGGATTTGACACTCTAATGCATGGGTCACTATAGGATATCGTAGGTCTCGATTCCTCAGAGCTCTAAAATGTTCAGACATGCGTTCTCTTAGACATCTTATGGTACTGCCAATGTATATCTTAGTGCAATCACATATAATTGCATACACTACATTATTTAGTAGAGCAGTCGATATGCTGTGGTTTACCTGAAATTTTATTGATCCATTGTACTGAAAGTCTAACTTTTATGTATGGCAAATTTGCACATACTGCAGTTGCCACATTTAAATGATCCCTTATTTAAGGTGTGTAGCCATGTAGGTTCTCTCAATTTTTGTATAGGGTAGCTCGGACTGACAATGTTACGTACAGTTCTACCTTTACGATAAACAATACTAGGGTAACTCTTAATGTAGGGACTTAAGCTGGGATCAGATGTTAAGAGATGCCAGTGTTTTTTAAAATATTGAAAATCTTGTATGACCATGGATGAAAATTCGTTATCAGTTTTAAACTAGATGATATTTTAGGTCCCTATTGATTTGTGTTTTCACACTAGAGTGTCAGTTCTTGAGAGTCTTGTGGCCCCTATCTTTAGCTTTGTGAATTATCTTTTGTCATAACCTCTAGCGAGCAATCTAGACTCCATGTCTTGAGAGCAAATCTTAAAGTCCACGTCATTGCTACAATTCCTGCGGGCTCTATAAAATTCCCCATAGGGGATGGCATTCACTCTGTGACCTAGGATGTGCACGGCGTCGAGTGCAATATTGCATTGCAGGACGTGCTCTTCCTGTATAATTTGCATTTGATTTTGTCAGCTTCCACAATTAGATCCAAATCCAAAAACACAGTGCTCTTTTTTGCTGTGCAACATAGTGAAAGATACATTGTATACATTATCATTCAAATATTCAAAAATTCATACAAATCCTTTTCACTTCCTGTCCAAATCAGTACACAGTCATCAATATATCTACCGTATTAGACTATATACTCCTGCCACCTTGTCCCAAGATTGGCCCCAGATATGCCCCGCCTCAAAACCTGCCCATAAAGAGGCAGGCAAAGACTGGCGCAAATCTGGAACCCAAAGA
>CAWUFW010030438.1:0-17225 GCA_963921515.1 Calotriton arnoldi
CCCTTTGAACTTCTGTTTGGCCATCCTGTGAGGGGACCACTCTGTCTTGTAAAGGAGGGCTGGGAGAGACCTCTCCAAGAACCCAAACAAGATATAGTGGACTATGTGCTTGGCCTAAGGTCCAGAATGGCTGAGTACATGGAAAAGGCATCCAAGAACCTTGAGGCCAGCCAGGAGCTTCAGAAGCACTGGTATGACCAAAAAGCTGCACTGGTTGAATTCCAACCTGGGCAACAGGTATGGGTTTTGGAGCCAGTGGCACCAAGGGCCCTCCAGGACAGATGGAGTGGCCCTTACCCTATCCTAGAGAAAAAGAGTGAGGTCACCTACCTGGTTGACCTGGGCACCAGCAGGACACCCAAAAGGGTTATCCATGTGAACCGCCTAAAACTCTACAATGACAGGGCTGACATCACCATGCTGATGGTGACAGATGAGGAACAGGAAGCTGAGAATGAACCTCTCCCTGATCTCCTCTCCCACAGCCCAAAAGATGGGTCAGTAGATGGAGTTGTCTTTTCAGACACCCTCACTGCCCAACAGCAGACTGACTGCAAGCAAGTCTTGCAGCAGTATGCTGGGCTCTTTTCCTTGACCCCTGGTCTGACAAACTGGTGTACCCATGATGTGGACACTGGTGACAGTGCACCTGTCAAAAACAAGATCTATCGTCAGTCAGACCAAGTTAAGGAAAGCATCAGAGCTGAAGTCAGCAAGATGCTGGAGCTAGGGGTTATTGAGCCCTCTGAGAGCCCCTGGGCTAGCCCAGTGGTTCTGGTCCCCAAACCTCATCAAAAGGGTGAAAAGAGAGAGATGAGGTTTTGTGTGGACTATAGGGGTCTCAACTCTGTCACCAAGACAGATGCACACCCTATCCCAAGAGCTGATGAACTGATAGACAGATTGGGTGCAGCCAAATACCTGAGTACCTTTGACTTAACTGCAGGGTACTGGCAGATTGGCATGGCCCCAGGAGCCAAACAGAAAACAGCATTCTCCACACCTGATGGGCATTTTCAGTTCACTGTTATGCCCTTTGGTTTAAAGAATGCCCCTGCCACCTTCCAGAGGTTGGTGAATCAAGTCCTTGCTGGGTTGGAGTCCTTTAGTGCAGCTTATCTTGATGATATTGCTGTCTTCAGTTCCACCTGGCAGGATCACCTGGTCCACCTTGGGAAGGTTTTAAAGGCCCTGCAAACTGCAGGCCTAACTATCAAGGCATCCAAATGCCAGATAGGGCAGGGCACTGTGGTGTACTTGGGCCACCTGGTTGGTGGAGGCCAGGTACAACCCTTACAGCCCAAGATCCAGGCTATCCTGGACTGGGTAGCTCCAACAACTCAGACCCAAGTCAGGGCATTCCTTGGCTTGACTGGGTACTACAGGAGGTTTGTGAAGGGATATGGGTCCATTGTGACTCCCCTCACAGAACTCACCTCCAAGAAGATGCCAAAGAAAGTAAACTGGACAGTCTGTTGCCAAAAGGCTTTTGACACTCTGAAAGAAGCAATGTGCTCAGCACCAATTCTAAAAGCACCAGATTATGCCAAGCAGTTCATTGTGCAGACTGATGCCTCTGAGCTAGGGATAGGAGCGGTCCTATCCCAGACCAATGATGAAGGCCAAGACCAACCTGTTGCTTTTATAAGCAGAAGGCTTCTCCCCAGGGAGCAGCGTTGGAGTGCCATTGAGAGGGAGGCCTTTGCTGTGGTCTGGTCCCTGAAGAAGCTGAGGCCCTACCTGTTTGGAACTCACTTCCTAGTTCAAACTGACCACAGACCTCTCAGGTGGCTAATGCAAATGAAAGGAGAAAACCCAAAACTGTTGAGGTGGTCCATCTCCCTACAGGGAATGGACTTTGAAGTGGAACACAGACCTGGCACTGCCCATGCCAATGCAGATGGCCTTTCCAGGTTCTTCCACTTAGACAATGAAGACTCCATAGGGCAAGGTTAGTCTCATCATCTTTCGTTTGGGGGGAGTTGTGTGAGAAAGTGCCATCTTTCTTACATGGTATGCCCCCACTTTTTGCTGAATGGCTGATGTACTTTGACTGAGTGTGCCCTGGGCTCCTGCCAACCAGGTACCCAGGGCCTGTGTTCCTTCCCTAAAATTGCATTGATACCTACACCCAATTGACATCCCTGGCCACAGGTCAGCCCCTGGTAAATGGTACCATGGGTACCCAGGGCACTGTGACCAGGGAAGGCCCCTAAGGGCTGCAGCACTTGTTGTGCCACCCTTAGGGACCCTGCACCTTTACACACACACACACTGCCTTTGCAGGCTGCGTGTCTTGGTGCAGAACAAAAGTGAAGAGTCGACATGGCTCACATCCCTGTGTGCCATGCCTACAAGCCACTGCCCTGGCCTAGGTCAGCCACCCCTCTAGCTGGGTGCACTATGCCAGTGGTGAGGGCATAGAGGCATGAGCCCTGTGCCCCTACAGTGCCCAAGTCCATTCTTGGGCATTGTAAGTGCAGTGCTGCCATTAAGAGTATATGGTGCTGGGAGTCTGTCATTACGAACTCCACAGCACCATAATGGCCCCACTGAAGACTAAGAAGTTTGGTATCAAACTTCTCAGCACATTAAACCCCCACTGATGCCAGTGTGGGATTTAATGTAAACGCACTCCAGAGGGCATCTTAGAGATGCCCCCTGAAACCAACCCGACCTCCAGTGTCCGGACTGAGTGGCTGCCCAGGCTGCCACCACCAGACATGTTTCTGGACCCCTGGGTCGAGAGCCTCTGCTCTCAGGGGCCTGAAACAATGCACATCCCGGGACGAGGTGCCAAAGCCTCCTCCCCAGGATGGGCAGGGGGAGCTTCAAAGGCCTGCCGCCTTTGGAGTTTCCCCAGACCATTTGCTGCTTCCAGCAAACTGGTCCCCACTGGTTCTACCCCCACTCCTGGCGGGAGAACCGGCGGGAAAACCAGAAGCAGGAAATGGGTTGTGCCCACCTCTGCCAACTCCACCCCTAAGGTGGGGGAGGCGAGGTGAAGCACAAACTCGAGTCCCCGCCATCTTGAGGATGGGGGGACCTGGCCAACCAGGGACAGGCTCCTGCCCCCCTCCCACTGGAGAGGAACAGAATAGGGGTGTACCCACCCCAGGGAAGGGACCCATTGGTCCCTGCCCTTACCTACCTGTAACCACCCCTAAATTTAGTATTTAGGGGCTCCCTGAACTCTTCCTTCCGGAGTTCCCAAATCCGAAAACAAGAAGAGAAGACGAAGCAAGAAGACCAGCCGTGCAGCTGCTAAAAAGGAGGCGACAACAACTGACTTGGCCCCAGCCCTACCGGCCTGTCGACCTCTGAACCTGCTCCTGCGGAATCCCGGCCTCAGCAACCTCACAAACCCCGGAGGACCTGACTTCTGTGCTACAGCCTTCGACCCAGGGACTCCCACGAGCAGTGGTACTGCTCAAAAGAAAACCTACCAAAGACCCGGCCCTGGCACGGAGCCGCGAAACCTGCACACTCTGCACCCGCCGAGTCCAGCCTGTGCCTGAGTGACCAAAGACCTCGAGGACGTCCCCCGGCGATTCTGACCTGGAATCCAGTGGCCAAGGACCCTCCTCGACGACCCAGACGATGCCTGCAGCCTCAGGACAAGGGACCCCTCCAACCGCGACCAGCAGGGGGTAAGATTTCCCGACCTCAAAAGACACCCCTGCACCCGGCGCCCCACGGCCCCCTGTGCCCAACTCCTGGGTGTCTACCTATCCTCCAAGACCCCAACTTACCTCCTGAAGTGTTGGTCGTCCCTGAAGAATCACCGTCCCCGAGCCTGCAGCCTTTCTTCACCTTTCACGACCTCTATTGTTTAACATTGAGCGCCCGACGGCTCAAAAGCACCCTGCACCCAGCCGCCCGAGTGCCCCTGGAAGTGCAACCTCTATCCTAACCTACTTCCCTACTTGCCCTGAGCAAGTGACCAGGAGCCCAGCTCCCACAGTCGCGTGGCCTGCTTGCCAGCAGCCACCAACCCGGGGCCCCCGCCTGCCATAGGATAACATTGGGCCTTCTCACTCTGCACCCGGCCGCCCCTGTGCCGCTGAGGGTGTAAAAACTGTACTTACCTGATCCTGGGGGACCCCTGAGTCTTACCCAGAACCTTAACCCTGCCAGTCAAGTACTTACCCGAAATCCGATAACTCACTCTTCTTCCATAGGGTTCCATTGACTGGTTTTCTGCGAAATTTCTTCTAAGTGTGGAGTTCTGAAACTTTAGAATATTCACCAAAAATCAACCGAGTCACGAAAACGAAAATACTCACCTAGTATTAGGAGGGGCCTCAGTGCTGGACCCGAGTGCCCAACACTGGCCCTAAAAAGTAATCGCAACGTTACTTACCGTTAACTCACTTTTCTTTCATAGGGATCCATTGACTGGTTTTCTGTGAAATTTCTTCTAAGTGTCGATTTCTGTATTTTACAAATATTCTTTAAAAATCGAACAAACTACAAAAACGTAATTACTTACCTGTTTTAAGTAAATGTCCCAGTGCTGAACCTAGGAGTCCAGCACTGGATTACAAAAGTAACGTAAACATACTTTGCTTGCACACTGTATTTCCTTTCATAGGATAACATTGGTAATTTTACCCAGAAAAGTTTCTAAGTGTCAGCTTTTGAAATATAGTAATATTCTTCAAAAATCACTACAATAACCAAAACGCTTTTTCTTACCTGTTTACAGGAAGTGTCCCAGGACTGAATCCAGGATCCAGTCCTGTGGTTAGAAAAGTGCTCTGCAAAGTAATCAATTGTAATTAAGTATAATTTTCCATTGAGCTCAATGTTGCATTGAATTTGACCCTGTGTTGCCTCTTGCACCAACTGTGATAACCACTATCAAAAAAGTCTTCTGCCTATCTGTAAGGTGAATAACCAAAGCATCTCATACTGAGAAAGTATATTTTGATCCTATTGTTGGTTCTAAAATAAAACAAGCATATATTTTTTATATACAAACCATTGGCCTAGAGTTCAGTTCTTGAGTGTGTGGCTTCATTTGCTGACTGAGTGTGTACAACAAATGCTTTACACTGTCCTCTGATACTGCCTTACTGCTCGACCAAGCTACCACTTTGGAGAGTAAGGTTATATCTAACTTTAGCCTCTGTCAACCCTCTGGGGACTGTGGACTCTGTACACCCTGAACCTTACTTGGGTACAGTATATACAGAGCCACTTTCCTACAGTGGGAGTTGGGACTCTGGGGCATGGTTTGTCCGCAGATGTGTTGTTGATGTCAGGGGGTGTTTGTGCAGGTGGATGTGTCAGAGTGTGACCTGCTCCTTTACGGATGTGGTCCACACTCAGCCACCTCAGTGTGGTGGCGTGCAACATGTCATGATATATTGACTGCAGCCATGCTATTCGTCATGCAGTGTCACTTGCATTGTCAGTGTGGCTCACCGACACGCCGCTTTGCTGGGTTTGGCACATGTGCATGGGTTGGTTGTGAGATTGGTGATGTGTGGGAAGGGCCCCCTCTGGGCGCATAGTCGACGGGGGCCTACTTGCTGTTTCTATGTGTGCTGCAGTGTGCCAAGGGGATCAGGGACATGATCCAGAGTCATTGTGGGTGTGCACTGTGCTGTACTTAATTGTGCATGTGTGCCATTGTGCCCATCTCCCCCCATCCCTGGTCGTTACTCACCCTGTTGCTGTTGTGTCAGGTCATGTTGAGCAGTGTCCGGTCCCCCAATTCCTGCCACCGTCTCCACACTGATGACTGTGGACACCATTTCCTCCATCTCATCCAGCTCCTCCTGTGACGCTGGACTCCCACCTCCAGTCTGCATTGCTGCCTTCTGGTTGTTGGCGAGTTTCAGCTTGGTCTTGCACTTCACATCATTCCAGTGCCTCTTGAGCTCTTCCATGGTCCTCCTCAGCACTCCGACTGCATTCACCTTGTCCAGGATGGACTGCCATGTTGCATTTTTTGTTGCCAATGACACAGTGGAGGTGACGAACAGTTGCTGATGGTGTTCCATCACCTCCGTGATCAGGATCCTGTTTTCATGCGGACTGAACCGCGGCTTCCTCTTCTTCTTGTCCTTCCCTGTCCCTGAGGTCCCAGGCTGCTCCTCCTGGGGGCTTGTGGGGTTCTGGCCGTCCTCTGTGCCTGCTCCGGCTGCGTCCATTGTGCCTCGCTGTATTTTGTTTTTTGTTTGTGTTATTTTTTTCCTGCTTTTGTAGTGATTTTTCCCGCCTGACGTGTGTGTTTGCAGGCCTGGTGCTTCTTTTCGCTGATTGTCTTATCGCGGTTGGGCCCATTGCAACTTTTTTCGCGTTAGGGTTTGGATTTTCATCGCCGTCCCGGTAATGTTATCGCGGACATTTGACGCGTTATCGGGGTAATATCGCATGTTACCGCCGTGTTGTGAATGCCACGTTAACAAGGTGTTATTTTCCCGCGATAGACGGCGATAAGGAAACTTGCGTTAACCTATTTTGGCGATGATTATCGCACGTTCTTGAGCATATGCCCCAGAGATTCTAAGGCATGCGTGAAAATTGCATGCGGAATTCCGTCAGATATTCCGTGGTAGGTACTCCACTAAGAGGAAATTGTGTCGGAGGAAAAATGCTACTTACCCAGTATGCATCTGTTCTTGGCATATAGAGCTGTAGAGTCATATGCTGTGCATAGATCGCCATCTAGTGTTGGGTCCGGATGTTTGCACTTTATTTTTCTTCGAAGTCTTTCCAGTCACGAGGTAGGTGACTCCTCCTTTCGGTGATAGTGCGCTTGGGCATCGACTCCATTGTTAGATTGTTTTCCCACAGAGTTTGATAATGGAGTTAAGAGTAGTAAAAGGAGATGTCCATGCATGCATGTATCTAAGTAAGATGCTACTGCAACAGGTATAGGTACCCGGGGAGGTGGGTGGGCGCATATGACTCTACAGCTCTATATGCCAAGAACAGATGCATACTGGGTAAGTAGCATTTTCTGTTCGAGGCATATGAGCTGTAGATCATATGCTGTGCATAGACTATATAGCAGTTTCTCCTGAAGCGGTGGCTAACCTGTATCTGTTGCAGTGGTCTGGAATAGTGTACGTAAAACTGCCTGGCCCACTCTAGCTGGTTGTCTTGCTAACACATCTACACAATAGCGTTTTGTGAATGTGTGAGGTGTAGACCATGTTGCAGCTTTGCATATGTCAAATATGGGTATATTCCCTAAGAATGCCATAGAAGCCCCCAGTTTGCGTGTAGAGTGTGCTCTAGGGTGAACTGTTAACGTTCGTTTTGCTTTTGCATAGCATATTTGAATGCACTTGACTATCCACCTTGCAATACCTGATTTTGATATGGGATTGCCTTTGTGTGGTGGAGCAAAAGCAACAAAAAGTTGATTTGTGGTACGGAAAGGTTTTGTCCTTTCTATATAATAAAGCAATGCTCTCTTCACATCCAATGTGTGTAAGGCACGTTCTGCCACTGGATCTGGTTGAGGGAAGAACACGGGTAACTCAACAGATTGATTGATATGAAAAGCAGAAATGACTTTAGGAAGGAATTTAGGATTAGTCCGAAGAACCACTTTATTTTGGTGCATTTGTAAAAAGGGTTCTTCTATAGTTAATGCCTGAAGCTCACCCACTTTTCTGAGTGATGTGATAGCAACGAGGAAAGCAACTTTCCATGTGAGAAATTGCAGTTCACATTTGTGCAATGGCTCAAAGGGTGGACCCATTAGTCTGGTGAGAACAATGTTGAGATTCCACACTGGAGCAGGTGGACGTCTCGGGGGAATGACTCTTTTGAGTCCCTCCATAAAGGCTTTGATAGCTGGTACGCTAAAAAGGGATAGATGTTGTCTATTTTGTAGGTATGCAGCTAGATGTAAGCGTATGGACGTGTATGCTAAATTGGAACGCTGTAGATGTAACAAATAGCATATAATGTTTTGGACAGAAGCATCAAGCGGGTTGATGTGGTTGTTATTACAGTAAATCACAAACCGCTCCCACTTTGCTGCATAGCAGGCTCTTGTGCTAGGACGTCTAGCTTCCTTGATAATATTCATACAGTCTGGCGGTAGATTAAGATAGCCAAACTCTAGTACTTCAGGTGCCAGATCGCCAGATTGAGTTGACTGGGGTCTGGGTGTCTTATGTCTCCATGGCTCTGTGGGAGGAGATTGGGTGTAAGACGTAGTTTTTGATGAGGAACTACTGAGAGTTCCATTAGGGTTGTGAACCATGGTTGACATGCCCATGTGGGAGCAACTAGGATTAGTGTTAGGGACGCTTGTTTGAGCTTCCGAACCACTAATGGAATGAGTGGGAGAGGTGGAAAAGCGTAAGCAAATATCCCTGACCAGATCATCCATAGTGCATTGCCTTTGGACAATGGGTGTGGATAACTGGACGCGAAGTTTTGGGCATTTTGCGTTTAGGTGCGTGACGAACAGGTCTATGTCTGGAAAGCCCCACATTTGAAAGAAAGGGAGGAGAACTTGAGGGTGTAGTTCCCATTTGTGGACTTGCTGTGTCTGACGACTTACTAGATCTGCCATCTGATTGTGTACTCCTGGGAGGTGTTCTGCTAGGAGATAGATTTTGTGATGAATGGCCCACCTCCAGATGTCCTTGGCTAGTTGTAACAGTTGGAGGGAGTGTGTTCCCCCCTATTTTTGAATATAATACGTAGCTGTCATGTTGTCGGTACGGACCAGGACAGCTTTGCCAGTCAGATGGGTTTGAAAGGCTTTGAGGGCTAGAAATATGGCCATGAGCTCTAAATGGTTGATGTGGAGCAACATTTGTTGTTGACTCCACAGGCCTTGTATTGTGTGTTGCTGTAGATGAGCACCCCATCCAGTTAGAGACGCATCCGCTGTTAGTACTGTCTGTGGAAACTGGTCAATGAAGGGCAGATTTTGTGTGTTCCACCACTGCAGAGCGCGATGAGTACGGCCGCTTACCAACACTAGATCGGTTAATAGACCGTGGGACTGGTTCCACTGACTGGCTAAGCATTCCTGAAGCGGACGCATGTGAAGCCTGGCATACGGGACGATCATGATGCAAGATGCCATCATCCCCAGCAGTTGCATGTAAGCCGGAGCTGGAAGAGATTGATTGGGTTGAAACTGGAAAACCAAAGCCTGAATGTTGCGAATTCTGGCTGCGTTGGGAAACGCCAGAGCCTTTTGAGTATCTAAAGTGGCTCCTAGGTAGTTCTGAATATTGGGTGGCTGAAGATGTGACTTTGGCACATTGACTGTGAACCCTAGTCGATGCAGTAACTTGATGGTTATGGAAGTGTATTTAAGACACTGTTGGTACATGCTGGCTTTGATGAGCCAGTCGTCTAAGTATGGGAAGGCATGGATGCTTTGTCTCCTGAGATGAGCAGCTACTACCGCCATTTTGTGAAGACTCTGGGGGCAGTGGTGACTCCGAAAGGGAGTACCTTGAACCGGTAATGTTGGCCCGCTAACACAAACACAAACCTGAGAAATTTGCGATGAGCAGGGTGCATTGGAATATGAAAGTAGGCGTCCTTTAAGTCTAGAGTAGACAGAAAGTCGCCCTTTTGCAGAAGAGGTAGTACCTGTTGAAGTGTTACCATGTGAAAATGGCCTGATTGTATGTAAAAATTGAGTTCTCTGAGATCAAAGATTGGTCTGAGAGACCCGTCCTTATTTGGTATTAGGAAGTAAAAGGAGTACACGCCCGACCCTTGGTGTTGTAGCGGTACGGGCTCTATAGCTCCTTTTAAAAGTAGAGACTGTACCTCTTGCTTGAGGAGGTGAAGATGATCCGGTGAGAGTTTGTGCGACTTTGGGGGAACGTTTGGGGGAGTGTTGATGAACTCCAGGCAGTAACCAGAACGGATAATTTGCAGAACGCACTTGTCTGTTATTGACTACCAAGCTGGTAAGAAATTTGACAGTCTTTGCCGACAGGTGTTAGGTGGTCGGGGGGGAAGGAGAGGTGAGTCACTGTTTTGTATTGGAGAGGAGGTGCGTGTGTTTGAACCTCTACCTCTTCCCTAACCGTTATTTCCTCTGTAACCCCCTCGGAAATAGTTCTTAGAGCCAGAGGGTTGGTTATTACCCTTGTAGGTGGAGTTATTTTCTGAGGAAGAATTTTTGGACCCCGCTCTATAGAAAGAGCGCCGAAAGGAACCACGGCCTTGTGGTGACTGAAGCGCCCCCATGGATTTGGCCACTTCAGTGTCTTTCTTCATCTTTTCCAGTGAAGAGTCTACCACTGGGCCAAAAAGGTGTTCCTTATCAAAAGGTGTGTTTAATATAGAGGTTTGAACCTCGGGTTTGAATCCAAAGATACGTAGCCAGGCGTGCCTTCTTAAAAGGACACTGGTTTTGACTGCTCTGGCAGCTGTGTCTGCAGCATTGAGGGAGCACCTGATTTGATTGTTGGAAATAAGTTGTCCCTCCCTTATCAGGTCTTCAGCTTTAGATCTATGTTCTTGGGGTAGATATTGGAGCAATTGTTCCATCTCGTCCCAATGCGCCCGGTCGTATCTAGCTAGCAATGCTTGTGTGTTAGATATGCGCCAGAAGTTTTCTGCCAGAGATGCGATTCTCTTCCCCGAAGCATCAAGAAGCTTAGATTACTTATCTGGGGGTGGAGCATCTCCTGTGGTTTGGGAGTTAGCCCTCTTGCGTGCGTTAGACACTACTAGCGAGTCCAGCGGTAATTGCCCTCTAATGTACGCTGGGTCAGATGGTGCTGACTTATATTTTTTGTCTACCCTAGGGGTAATGATACGTGCCCTGACAGGATCACTAAAGATATCATCCACATGTCTGATCATACCCTTAAGCAATGGTAAAGTGTGTGATGACTTCTGAGTAGTGCTAAGGGTCTCGAAAAGGAAATCCTCTTCGAGGGAATCTTTGTGGAGCTGTACCCCATGGTAATTGGCAGCCCTACACAACAATTCAATGTAACCTACACTGTCGTCTGGTGTAGAGGGTTTGGTAGGATATAGGTCAGGATCATTGCCTGTGAGCGAGTTAATTTTGTAGTCGTCCCATGGGTCTACAGGTATTGGCTGACCATCGTTATCCCATCCCCATCATCCTGGTTGTCAGGTGTATGTGGTGAATGCTGAGGTGAAGTAGGCACTGGTATAGACTGTGGAGAAGGAGGAGATGAGATAGGAAGAGGAGGAGGGGAAGGGTTAGTTCCGACAGTTCTCTTCTTCAGAGGAATGTGATATTCCTCTTCAGCATCAGTCCTTCTCTTTAGAGTCACTGTGGTGGTGATATGTCCAGTTTTTGGATGAATGTACAACACTTTCTGTTTCGGGTCCGGTTTATCGAGTGGATCGTCGAAACTGTGTTTTTTTGGTGACTTCGGTGCCTGCGGTTGTTTCGGCGCCGAAGGTTTCGGTGCCGATGCTTTAGGGGCTGGTGTTTTCGGATCCGAAGTGTGTTTGGGTGCCGATGGTTGAGGGTCGGAGCCGGACTTAGATTTCGACCCGGAAGGTTTCGGCTCGGTGCCCGTTTTGGATTGGGGCTTTTCGGAGCCGGAAGGCGGGGCATCTGAAGCGTGATCTCGGGGCCGACCGGGGCCTGAGGGCGCGGGTTGGTCCTGAGCCTTCTTTTTGGGTTGAGGTGGATGTCGGGGTGAGGGAGTTTCTGTACTCACAGTACGTTGTCCCTGTGGGATGTCATCATCCTGGTCTGAGCCGTACTCGGAAACGGAGATCGGTTCCTGCCCTTCAGCCCCAATAGCGTCCTCGGCTTCTTCATCTGATTGAGGTCCGAAGAGGTCCAGAATGGAGGCTGTGCGTTGACTTTGAATGTCGCGACGTCGAGCCAGACGGTCGCAAAGTGTCTTGGAGCGGAACGCTTTGCACGTGTCACAGTCTAGTTCTCTGTGCTCAGGGGACAAGCACAGGTTACACACTCTGTGTGAGTCGGTGCGCAGGTATTTTGTGTGGCACCGAGGGCAGAATTTAAAGGGAGTTCGTTCCATCGACCGCTAGTCGAACCGACGCGGGTAGGCCCAGCGGCCCACCACAAACTTTCCAGATCGAAAGAGTTTTAACCAGAAAATCCGACACGCGAAGAATAGTATACGCGATCGGAAACAATACCGTCGAGGTTGTGTCTTGCGCACCGAGGGAAACCGAAGGAACGTGTCGAACCGGAGCGCAGCAAGTAACATCCGAACCCTATGGCGGAAAAAAACAATCTAACAATGGAGTCTATGCCCATGCGCACTATCACCGAAAGGAGGAGTCACCTACATCGTGACTGGAAAGAAGACTTCTTCGAAGAAAAACAAAGTGCAAACATCCGGACCCAACACTAGATGGCGATCTATGCACAGCATATGATCTACAGCTCATATACCTCGTACAGCATACCTCCAGATGGTGTGGGCTAGATGAGACAGCCGAGGTGCAGATTATACAGGATAGTCATGCTATCTGTTTTAATGAGAATCGCTTTGCCAGTGAGGTGGGGAAGAAAGGCTTTCAGCCCTAGATGAACAGCTAACAACTCTAGGCGATTGATATGGAGATCAGTTTGACTGGGTGTCCAGTGGCCCTGTACAGTCAATTCCTGTGAATGCGCTCCCCAACCAGTGAGTGATGCATCAGTTGTAATGGTTCTCTGTGGAACTGGGTCTAGAAAAGGCCGTCCCTTTAGAAGATTGCTGGAATTCCACCACTGCAGAGAGTGGTAAACTTTACAGCTGATCAACAGTAGATCTTCCAGCTGACCTTCCGCTTGAGTCCATTGACGCACTAAGCATTCTTGTAACAGGTGAATATTGAGTCTGACATGAGGTACTATGTCTATGCATGATGCCAAGGTGCCTAGGAGGCGCATGACTGTTCTCACTGCTATCTGCCAATGAGGCTGAAATTGTGGAATAAGTGTTTTGAAGGATTGAATCCTAGCAGAGTTTGGGTAAGCTGTCCCCATGTGTGAGTTGAGGATGACTTGTGTGGTTGTATTTGGAGGGGCTGCAGATTGGACTACATGGACTGTGAAACCTAGTTGATGAAGTAGTTTTATGGTAGTTTGAATGTGTTGCCCAGTTTTGATCAGTATTGCTCTCGATGAGCCAATCTTCCATTTAAGGGAAAACGTGGATGTTTTGCCTGAGTAAATAAGCTGCTACAACTGCTGGGCACTTGGTAAACACCCTGGGGGCTGTGGTGACCCTGAATGGAAGCACTTTAAAATGAAAATATTGTCCATTTAGCACGAATCTGAGGTATTGACGATGTACTGGATGAATTGAAATGTGGAAGTAGGTGTCCTTTAGGTCCAGTGCGGCCATTAAATTGCCTTGTTGTAGTAGGGAAATGACATCTTGAAGTGCGACCATGTGGAAGTGCTTGGAGAGAATGTACCTGTTTAGGGGTCGGGTCTTGGATTGGTCTTAGAGACCCGTCCTTTTTGGGGATAAGGAAGTAAAGTGAATAGACCCCTGTTGCTTATTGGTGTAATGACACAAGTTATTTTGCTCCCTTTTGTAGAAGAGCTTGAACTTCCTCTCGAGCAGTTGTTGATGGTCTGTGGACAGTCTATGGGTGCGAGGTGGAATGTTTGGAGATGTTGAAGTGAGCTCCAGACAATAACCATGTTGAATGATATCCAACTGGTCGGATGTGATATTCTGCCATGTGGGAAAGAACTGCTGTAGTCTTCCCCTGACAGGTGTAGTGTGATGAGGGGGGAACAGTGAGGAAGTCAAGGCTTGGTAGTGGAGGTGGAAGGTTTGGTAAAACCTCCTCTACCTCTGCCTCAGGAATTGTTATGAACCCCTATAGTATCCTTTTGGGGAGGATGTCAGAGTGTGGGTTTTCTTATAAGAGGTGGATGCCTCAGGGGATGTTGTATTGAACCCTCTACGATGGGATGAGTAGCGAAAGGAGCCACATTATGATGGTGTTTGCAAAGCTCCCATCGCTTTCGCCTTATCTTTTCTAAAAGGGTATCCACCTGGGGTCCAAAAAGATGTTCGCCTTTGAAGGGGAGTGTTAACAAGTTCTGCTGAATTTCAGGTTTGAAACCAGATACCCTTAACCAGGCATGTCTTCTGAAAAACAGGTTTGAATTCAGGGTTCTAGCTGCAGAATCAGCTGTGTCAAGTGTACAACATATAGTTGTGTTCGATATTAGTTTGCCCTCTGAGGCAATCTGGTATGCCCTTTTCTTATACTCCTCTGGGAGATGCTGGAGAATGTCTTCCATCTCATCCCAGTGAATCCTATCATAGCATAATAAGAGACCAATGGAGTTTGCCATCCTTCACTGGTTGCCCGAATGCGCTCCCACTCCCTTACCCACAGCGTCTACACTTATGCTCTCTATCTGGTGTGGGCACCTCACCAGGTGTCTGAGAGTTTGCCCGTATATAAGCCGGGGTCCCCACTAGGGATTCAGGTATAAGCTGGCCCTTAATATATATAGGGTCAACTGGGGAAGATTTATATTTTTTATCAACCCCCTAGAGTAATAACCCTGGATCGAACGGGGTCATTGAAAATGTCCTGAACGTGTCTGACCATGCCCTGGAGCATTGGAAGGTATTGTGTTGAGCCCTGAGTAGAAGAGAGGGTCTCAAACAGGAAGTTGTCTTCTAGCGACTCAGTGTGAAGTGGCACTTTGTGGTAAGTGGCTGCCCTACTTATACAGTCATGATAAGTAGTGGTGTCATCAGGAGGGGAAGGTTTTGATAGGTAGAGATCCGGATCAGTGTTTTCTTGTGGATCTGCATCATATGAGTCCTAATCATCTTGAGGAAGTATTGAAAATTAATCACCATTTCCCCCCCCCCCCGTCCCCTGTGAAGGAGTGAAGTGAAACCTCAGGTGATTCAGCAGTGTTGTGAACTGGTGAAAACTGTGGTGAGGGTGTGCACACAGCAGGCAGTGGTGGAAGACTGATGTGCACTGGACTGTTGGCTTTATCCTCCCTGTTTTTCTTTGGAGGAACTGGAATATTAATTGCTTCCTCAAATGATAGTTGCCTTTTAGTAGGCTGTGCTGTTAAATGTGGAGGTCTGGTCAGGATATGTCCTGTATCTGGATGGATTAACAAATGTTTTTGCCAAGGGTCCAATTCTTGATGAAGTCTCTCTAGCACTGGCTGCGCAGTGTCTGGAGAATGCCTCGAAGATGTATGTTTTTTAGGCTCTGATGACAGTTTATGCACAGGCATTTTTGATGCTGAAGGCTTTGGCTTAGAGGCCGATTATTTTGGTGCCGTAGTAGTGTTGTTTCTGCTCTGAAGGTTTTGGTGCTGAAGGTCAGATCGCGTCCGATGTGGAGGGCCTAGGATCGACTAACTGCTGTCAAGGCTGTTTTTTCAATGCCGAGCCGTGGCTGGATGTTTTGGAAGCGGTCAGTCGGCCGACCATGGCCCGAAAACAGTGGTGGTAGAACGACAGTCTTTGTCTTGTGAGACTGATGAGGCTTAGCTGGTGCTGGCTGTGGTTGGGGTAGAGGAGTAGGGGGCACAGTACATATGGGTTGCTCTCCTGGAGGATATCATATCAGACCCAGAGCTATCATCTTGAAAGATGTTGCCTTCATCTGCAGCCGATGGGTGTGCCTACACCTTGAATTCTGAATCCTCCGAACCGGAGGGGTCTGGCGTATCGTCGAAGCCTCGTTGAGGAATTTGCATTCTTCAGGCCCTCTGATCTCAGGTTCTTTTTAGATTGAAAAGACATACAAGCCTCACAGGTTGCCTCCTGGTGTTCAGGAGATAAGCACAAGTTACACATCAGGTGTAGGTCGTGCGTGGATCCTTGGAGTGACAAGAAGGTCAGACTCAAAAGGGTGTCCGTTACATCACCAATTAGACGTCTGTTGGAGTGAACGTCGAAGAGAAGTTGTGACCCAAGTGGGATGCGGTGAGTCGGATCCCCCGGACGAATTTGGCGTTGATGGAATAAGGAGGGAAGTAGTGATCGAACCGCGATCGAAAACAATACATACGGTATCAGATAGAGCCCATCAACTGTATCGAACCAGAGCAGAGGAGCACCCGTCCGAACCCGACAGCAGAAAAAAACAATCTAACAATGGAGTTAAGGATCATTCCCATTGCAAGCAAGAGGAGGAGTCACTACATCTCATTACTCGAAAGACTTCTTCAAAGAAAAACAACTTGCACACTTCTGAGCCCAACAATAGATAGTGGACTTATCCCAAGCATGTGTATCTACAACTACACATGCAGTCAAACAAAATGTTACAAAGGAGTTGATGACCATGCACAATATCAGCAAGAGGAGGAGTCAGAGTACCTTGTGACTCAAAAGACTTCTTCAAAAGAAAACTACTTGCACACATACGGACCTCACACTAGATGGCAGGAGTGTGCGCATGTGTATCTGCATCCACACATGCCTCAAACTCATATTTCGCCTCGTTACATCTCCCTTGAGAAAATGTAGCATTTTGACGAATTCCCAGGTTTACTATTTTTAATAAATCTGGGAATTCACCAAAAACCATGGGTGGAATCATGGGAATACCCACGCTCCACTCATGGAATGCCTTCCCAGGGCAAGGTAACAAGACAGCAACTTTTGCTGCCTTGCGTTTGTAGGAAGCTAGCTCTGTATATACTATACCAAAATGAGGTCCAGTGGAACCCCAAAGGTAGGCAGAGGTAAAAGTAGATAGCACCTTACTCTCTATTTGTGGCAGTGTGGGCGAGCAGTAAGGCTTTATCAGAGGGTAGTGTTAAGCATTTGTTGTACACACTCAGTCAGCAAATGAATTCACACACTCAAAGACTGAACTTCAGGCCAATTTGTTTGTATCAAAAATATTATTTAGTTATTTTTATTTCTAGAAACAAGCCAAGCCTGGTGCAGGTAAGTGAAATAAATGCTTTGCAAAATCTTATGCAGCGTTTTACAATTGAATGCAGGTTCAAATGCAGTTGATTGAAATACAGGTAAGTCAATATGTCGAAATTACCTTCCAGTTACTTTTCAGATTACTTTGTACATTACTTTTTAGATTACTTTTTAAGTTACTTTTTCTACTCAGGGTGATATGCCTAGATATCACACTGGGGCATTTCCTAGAGAAAAGGTAAGTAAATCAGTTTTTGTACAGTTGCAGTTTTTCAGGTTTTTATACAAATCAACTCCACAGGAAAAACAGTCAATGTATTCCTATGGAGAGAAGGAAAATGCTACTTACCAGTATGCATCTGTTCTTGGCATGTAGAG
>CAWUFW010030439.1:0-17225 GCA_963921515.1 Calotriton arnoldi
ACCCCCGTCCTGTTTGTCCACCAAAAAGATATTGCTCAGAAAACTGTTTGGGTGGAGGGAGGAGCACACTATCGCCCCTTTGTGTAAGAGATCTTGAACCTCGTCGTCTACCAGTGCAGTCTTGGCTGACGTAAATACCAGAGGCCGTGGTCGAGATTGCTGTATCGGGGTCCCGTAGAACTCTATAGGAAAACCCCTGATGGTCTGAAGAATCCACGAGTCTGAAATAAGGGTCTCCCAATTGTGAGCGAATAGAGCCAGTCTGCCCCCTACTAACAAATGGGGGTAAGGGGAGAGACTCACCTGATTGGTTCTGGAAATGGCCTCTGCCTCCACCTCTGGCGCCTCTGCCCCTGTTGTTTCTCCGCGATTGGAAGAATTCCTGCCTGGGCTGGTCGTTCGCCTTCTTGAAGCCTTTGTTAGGGGCTTGAGTGTAGAAGCGGCCAGTCGAGCGCCCCCGGCCACGACCGACCCCAACGAAAACCTTAGGGTGAAACACTCGCTTAATGGAGGACTGCGCCTTGTCTAAGGTGGTGAAGGTAGAGACGAACTTTGTGAGCTCCTTCACAAAAGGCTCCCCGAAGAGTCCCCCATCCGCAACAGCCCCCGCGGATGCCAAGTCCCCAAGCTTGGGGTCCACTTTAAGTAACAAAGAGCGTCTCCTCTCGGCTGTGAGGGCACAATTCGCATTCCCCAGGAATACGATAGCCCGCTGGGCCCAACCTGACACCGACTCTGGGGAAAGCGCGGTACCGGAGGCCTTTGCCTCCTCCGCGAGGTCTAGTATTTTGGTGAGGGGGCCACAGGCGTCCAGAAGCTTGTCCTGACAAGCTTTCCAGGACCTATCAATCCCTTATTTGGGATCGCGAATATATTTTTGGAGGAAAGTGGCCATTCTGGCATCTATTTCGGGGGTGACGGCTACCTTGCCCGCCAGGGCGGGGTGAGGGAATTCCGCCCACAGACAGGCCCTAACTTCCTTTTCTAGGGGCTTCCTCATCCCACTGGCGACGAACTGCGCCACCTTGTTGCCCGGGGTCCACTCAGAGGAGCGAGGGTGCAATAGGTCCTCAGGGACGAGCATGTCCGGAGGAGCCTCTGTGACATTCGTGGAAGGCCGCCAGGGCCTAGAAGGGCCCGGTTCCTCGAGGGACTCAGTGGGGGAATCATCACCCTTGTCGATCCCCCCCCCGGGGAGAAAGGGATCACCTCTTCTATTGGGTCCACTTGCCCTAAAGGAGGGTGCGCCAAGAAGGCCTTTTTAAGGCGTTCGAAGGCCCCCAAATCCACCGCTGCGTCTGGTTTTCTTTTAGGGGGACGAGGGTCGGGGGGAACGCTCCCCAGATGCATAAGAGTAGGCAACTTGCATAATACGCCTCTCAAAGGGACCCATAGCTGCAGCGACTGCGTGGTGGATGGAGGCGTCCACCGCGTCGCAAAAATCATCATCTAGGGGCAAAACCTGAAAGGATTCTTCCTCAACATATTCCCCTTCCATAGTCACTGCTGGGCAGCAATTAGGAAAAGACTGTTATGTCAAACTTTGGCGAACCTGAGGGTCCAAGAATTTGGTGGGTCTGAAACCCTGGATTTGGCCTGCAAAATGCAAGAATTAGGGGTAACCAACCCTGGGGCCTAACACCCACTGATCAAAGGGGTAATGCAAGAAACTGGCAATAACTGCCTGGGCCAGGCCCCTTTCAATGGTAATGACAGCCGTAACAAATCACCGTCTCGCTGAGGAAAACTTCACTACCGACCCAATAGAGGGCGTCAGGCTGCAAGATTACAGACCCGGAATCCGGGCTTCCAGGCTTCCAGGCGTGCGGGCTTGTTGCTCGGCGGGGGGCGCACTGACAGGAAATTCCTGACAGGAAAAACGCGTTCCCGCCGAGCAACGAGTTGCGAGACGCGCTGCACCGGCGCCCTCTGGCGGCCGTCTGCGTCACCGCGAGCCCGCAATGTAGCCGCGAAAGGAGCGATGAAGGACGCTCCCGCGGCAGGTAAACGTGAACAAAGCCACAAAGACACACTAGCGCTCGCGCTACCCAATAAACCCAAAGCGCTCGCGCTGCAACATAAACTCATTTGCAGTACAATGTCAGAAAAGCATATAAGTACACAATGTCAGAAAAACCATAGAGGAATGGAAAGCGACTTATCTGCTGTTGAAGCAGGAAAAGAAAGAGGAATTATCCCAGCAGCCCCCGGACCTTTCAGGACGTGTGTGGATGCTGATTGGCTGACCTCATGGATTGACCTTTCCCTATGTTTCATGGGAAAGAGAGTTTTTTTCGGTTAATGTTAAAAACTGCTGGTGTTGGAAAATAAAGAAAGCAGAGCATAATCCTCGCCTCCGGTCCTGCCATAGAATTAATTGGGGAGTTCAATTCAGTGGCCCAGGACTCTAGAGAGCTGGGGGTGAGCACCAGGGATGTGCGTTGAGTAGTGGTGTAAATGCGTGTTTTTAACTTACGGGCAGAAGAGTCTGTGAGTATATGCTCTAGAGCAGGTAGGGACAGGGGCACTGACGGGAATTTGACGTGAAGCGTGCGGCAGGTCGCCCGCAGCTGATAGTATAGTAGTGTGTCCAGGGGCGTTATTTGGGGGGACTCCGCAATATGTTGTGGGGGGGGAGAAACTGACCCAAAAGACAGAGACTTTACAAATCCCCTATGTTTTCTGTATTTCCTTAAATTATGTCATCACTCCTGGCACTATCTCTGATGATTGGGACATTCACACAGTACATGAAATGCTTGATGATTTAGAGCATTACACTTTATGTAATAGTGAAGAAAGATATGATGGTACATCTAACTATGATGAAATGTCCTGTTTTCTTCATTAGAGTCACCAATATTTACATAAAGCAAGTACTCTATGTTCAGTTTTTAATTACACCAAATGGGAACACTGCCCTACACCACCCCAGGGTAGCTCAAAAACATTTGCACAGAGGTTTGCATATTTTTCTGGTCACAATCCAGCAGACGCAGAGTCCTATTATAATAAACTTATACCTTCCCTGGCAAAGAATATTATGCTAACTAATACATTGTTGATTTATTCGGCATCTTTTATTTCCCATTTGTCGACAGAATGGTATGACTTTTGGAGAGACAATATTAAATTAAAATCCGTATGAGGAACTAAAGAGTGGCAAGTTCAGAGGAATGAGGCGTTATTTACAGCATACCTCATACCAAAACAGCTAATTTTCCTGAATAAAACTGTGCACCAGATGTCCTGTCTCAGCTTGGCCAAGATATAAGATGTAAATACACCAAAAATTCCCACTTTTGCACGCTTTGAGAATTTGCAGCAATTCACTAATTACATAGAGGACACCTTTGACAGCATGCTTAGAAATGGGACATACAATTCTTCACTGTCCAGTCAAGACAGACGTTTAGTGTGGCCATTAGACACTAATGGATGTCAGGCACATTTTCTTCACAGCACAAAAGAGTTTAGGATAAATAGGCCAGACCCATGTTACATGCAGACACAACACTCCGAAGTGGTAACAACATACAGCGTTAACAAGTTATGCCTAGAGTGGCTCAAACATTCAATGTTGGCTGAGGTGAAGCAACATTTTTCCCTTCGTTCTGATGACATGGCTTTACAGGATTTCTTGTTAGATCCTAGGAGGCCACATCAAAAGCGCTTTCTGTATGCAATATACAATGAAGTGTGGAAAGTTTCACAGCAGGAAGCTGCTGAGAGAATATGGGAAATTTACAGAGCAAATTTAGAAAAGGCTCTAGCAGTGGTTGAAAATGGTATGACTACATTATCCAATAGAATATATTCTCTGGGTAACATTGTGTTGCCTGTTATTGACATCATACAGAGTGACATGTCCCTTTTGCAACATGGCCAGTCGTAGCTTAAGTCTATCATGCTGCTAAGCTGGATTCTACAGACTTTACACCCTGGTCGCATTCCATGGAAGCACATAAATGTCTCTAGTTTGTTTTTACCATTTTACTATACAATTTAAAAAAATAACAGACCACCATGGCCAGAAAAGGCACGACATACGTTATGTTACACATAAAAAAGTTAGAGAAATTAGCATTTACTGTTGCGGAGGTACCATCAGCAGATTGGATAATACCTGTGTTTATTTCACTGCCATTTTCAACTTTTCACTTTAAATACTGCAGGAGGATATGAAGCGCTAGGGGAGGGGTTTGTACATGAGGCATGGATCCTACCTTTCACTTATCGTTGTAGGAATGGTGCAATTGAGATTTTTCTTAGCGGTACAGACAGCAAGAACACTTTGGGATATTCTCTAGTTTGCAGGGAGGTTACACTCCATGGCACATGCAATGCATCAAAGGCGAATTTGTCATGTTATCTGAAAGATTCCCCAGCTGCTGTAATTCGTTCAGCATTCAGATTGCTTTCAAATGTGAGCTATTTGATGTTGAATGATCAAGGTTGCTGTGGGATGAAGCCGGGAATACCATATCTGGTAACAGCTTCTGATGTCTTGGCCCATTGTACATAAGTGCTTTTTCTACCTGCCTGTACAGTTAGTGATTCAACAATTTGGCCTTCAATTACAACTTTGAATGTGGACTTTGATGCTTTAAGCATACTGAAAGCCTTATTGTTTCAGAATGAAGTGACCTTAACATCTTCACCAGAGATGTTTGATCTTCAATTTTCAAGGTCTTCTTCTGAGATACAGTCGTTACTTCAGACCAGTCTCCCACACCTTTTTGGGGTGGTAGTGCACCGCATTTTTAACATCTTGAATACAGCGGGAGTAGCACACTTTTTAAAACATTTGGCTCTGGGTTGGTTAGTACCTTCCAGACGGTCTTCGGAGTTATTCCACCTTTCATAGAGTCTGTGCTTGGAAGTATTTTTGGAGGCTTATCGCTGTCCTGTTCCTGGTTGTCTGAATAATGTTTTTATTTTATCTGCTCCACAATGGATATTCCGTCACACGGCCAAATGAAGATGGCACTGCCATAATTGCTACTGTGTCGTGAGAGAATGATGCAGTCTTTTGGCGCACCCGTGCTTCAAGAACTGAATGACAACTGGTTCTTGTCCTTTTGGCCTGTCTGGCTATATGGCATGCAGCCTGTATTCCGCTGTCAGCTGTGCACTTTCGAGTGTGCCCTGAATATATGCTTGGGAATGCAACTGGTCCAAACGTGTGTGACATGGTTGGTGCAACCCACTACTTTTTGTTTCCTGGTAGGCACACAGGTGCCACTTTGGAGTTGCCTGGCTCCTTTGCTCGTAGTCCCCACATTGCTGAGGGCCGACCCTCTTTTAAGTGATTTTATGGTTTCAGCTTTCTCCCTTTTATTTGCCTTATATCTTACTTTACCAGTACTGCCTGCTCTCTCCTCAGGGGTGCCTGGGGTTATAGAAAGGGGTTGCTGGAACCCTGTTTGCTTTAATTTTCACTGATGCATTTTCATTGTCTTCGCGCTGCAAAGTGCCTGAGTTAGGACACGCCTCTCTCTATGACAGGCTACTTAATGACCAACACAGCGCATCTGCGCTCTGTGTGACACGGTTAGTGCAACCCACTACTTTTTGTTTCCTTGTAGGCACACGAGTGCCGTTTTGGAGTTGCCTGGCTCCTTCTCTCGTTGGCGCCATATTGCTGAGGCCCTCTTTTAAGTAATTTTATGGTTTTAGCTTTCTCCCTTTATTGTACTGCTCTCTCCTCAGGGGACCCTGGGGTTAGAGGAAGGGGTTACTGGACCCCCGTTTGCTTTAGTTTCCACCTACTCGTTTTCGTCATCTTCGCGCTGCAAATCGCCTGAGTTAGGACATGCCCCTCTCTACTTCAGGCTACTTAATGACCAACACGGCGCATTCGCGCTCTGTGTGACCAGATTGGTGCAATCAACTACTTTTTGTTTCCTTGTAGGTACACAGGTGATGTTTTGGAGTTGCCTGTCTCCTTCTCTTCTGGACGCCATATTGTTGAGGGCTCCAATCCTCTTTCAAATTATTTTATTGTTTTATCTTTCTCCCTTTAATTTGCATTATACGTTACTTTACTAGTACTGCTCTCTCCTCAGGGGAGCCTGGGGTTAGAGTAAGGGGTTGCTGGATCCCTGTTGGCTTTCATTTTCACCTACCCGTTTTCATCGCCATCGCGCTGCAAAGCGCCTGTGTTAGGACACTCCCCTGGACATGCCCCTTTCTATGAGGGGCTACTTAATGACCAACTCAACGCGTCAACACAGCGGATGCGTGCAGCGGGCACGCCGCTGGTGCACCACAAGTGCACCTAAGGCAAGCCGATCTGCACCTGTCCTCGCCCGGACCTCGCCCAGTGCCCATCCCCCTGACAGTTTGGTTTCTCAAGTCCGACCACGTAAGTCATATTCCAGAGAGGAGTGACTTGCTCTCAATTTATCAGGCAATACCATGGGCTGCCCCTAGTTGAATCCTATGCTTGTTATAAATCCTGTCAATCACAAGAGGGGGGGACAGGGAGCTATTAAAAGGTCCAGAACCCTTGCTCCCAAGAAGAAGTACGAAAACACTAGGAGGGTAACTGTTCCTAAAAATGGTGTGTTAGGTTGGATAATAGCTGGAGGGAAGAGGGTCTCCCTTATTGGAAGGTAGTGCCCTCACACACCTGTGTGGGTGTCATGCTTCATCATTGGGCTTAGCTCCTCGTGGGGCTGGCACTGCAATACCCCACAGGCCCCACGAGAGGGCTCTTTGCAATTATGAAAATTGGCAATCTCTCAATATGTGACAGTCGACATGTTTCACGCCCCAGGGGTCCACAAGGGATCCGTTACATTTCTTCAGGACCAAAAAATAATAATAGGTATCACTAACCTTAGTCAGGGTTAGGTTCATGAAATTATAGTATCAAATGATTCCATAAGGTGACTAAATAGGGAAGCAAGTCAAAAAGTACCTACACTGAATCAACCTAATAGGTACTTTTTGACTTACTTCCCTGAAGAAACACCACGGATCCCTCCTAGACCACTGAGGCGTGAAATATGTTGACCTTCACATATTGGCAGATTGCCATTCTTCATAATTAGAAGTTGACTATCCACACATAATTTTTTTACCTTACCAAGGGGACCCCTGATTAAATATCTCATGGTACAACTTATGTAGTTTTAACTCACCTCTTCTCACCATTTCACTCACCCCCACCTACCCACACTCATCATCACGGCTATATACAAAAGATCTTCGCCAAAGAACCCTCTGGCGGGGCTTGTGGGATATTGCAGCCCCGGCCCCACGAGAAGCTAAGCCCGATGATGAAGCATGACACCCACACAGGTGTGTGAGGGCACTACCTTCCAATAAGGAAGACTCTAAATCTAAAATGAATCCGTATTTGTAAAGCGCGAACTCCTCACCCTTACGGGTCGCAAGGCGCTGGGGGCCGTCATGGAAATTAAGTGAGCTATTGTCCAGAGTCACATGGTGCTGAGCTGAGCTGCCGCCAGAGCCGGGGATCGAACCATGAACCCTGTGCTCCGAAGTCAGCTGCCCTGGCCGCTGCACCACACCTCTCCACCATTATTCAACCTAACACACCTTTTTTAGGAACAGTTACCCTTCTAGTGTTTTCATGTTATAGATCCCGCCCATACTTTCTGTCAGCTTTGTAAATGTAAGTTCATTAAAAGTAACTTACAAGCTGCTGTCAGGCCTGATAATTTGGCACAGAACACTTTGGGTAACGTTACAAAAGGCTTAAAAATCGCTGCCATCTTGATTAACGCTAGGGCCTTGGTCAAGCATCATTTTGAGTTTTCAGATTTCCTAGACTCACATCAGTTCAACTTAGCTTTCGTCACAAAAATCTAGGCAGACATTGCGTCCGGCCCGAACATGGCGGTGGCTGTACCTTCTGGATACACCATCTACAGATTAGAGTACACAAAAAGGGTGGAAGACTACAAGTCATATATAGAGACACTATGGCCACTATTTTCTCACCAGCTTCATCTAATGAATGCAAGACACTCATTTTTAACATAGAACTAACTAAAAACCAGACCTTCAATGCGGTTCTAGTCTACCGCCCTGGACCCAGAGGACCTTTTACCCTAGCGATCACTTCTCTTCTGGAATCTGTCTCCCTTAAAACTGATCTCACTGTGCTAGGTGATTTCAATTTCCATTTAGAAAATCTTCTATATAAAGATACAGATTCTTTAGTAGATACATTGTCATGTCTTCGCCTCTCTCAGATAGTGGCTGATCCTACACATCTGGCAGGGCACACCCTTGACCGCATTTTCACCAACAAGCGCTGCATCACTAGTTCGTCCACCCTTAACATGGACGGATCACATGGCCGTTATTTACTAAATCATGATTCTTTCCAAAAAACCCCGCTTGGACTTTAAAAAAGGATCGCAATGAGGGGGTGATTTTTAGTTTGGTACCTATATTTCTTCCTCTAGATGGCAAAACTAGTGGTGGATCAGAACGCTTAACTTGCCTCCCCTTCTGATTATGCGACGTGAGCACCAACACTGGATTGTTGTTGGGAACAGGGGAAATATAAACGCCTACATTTCTATTTCCCAAACAATAGCTGACCCCGTGTTTCAGGTTGGTTTCCTGCAGCTGTGAATCCAAAGCCTTGGGTTTTTTCCCTTTCGCCAAGTTTTTAGGGTCACCAGCCTCCCCTCCCTTGCTTGAGACTCTAGGGGCTTGTGCTCTCTTCCTGCCTCCTCCTCAAGCCAAGCACTAACCTGAGTCATGTGCACTTCTGCCACGCTCCTCTGCTTCTCCTGTGCCTTCCCGGCTCCTCTCTCCCGTTGCCAGCGGGAGTCCACACCTGCTCCAACACCTCCTACTAGAAAGAGATCCAAACCGCGGCCCTCTGGCTCCGCTTCGCGCTTGCAGCTGCTTCTGCCCACAACGATCCTGCAGGGCTCCAGCAGCTCACTGCGCACCACGACCGCCGCATCTCCAGTCTTCCCGCATGCAGCTTCACACAGGAGCACAGGTATGTTTCCCAAAATTTTAGAAAGAATTGCCCTTAATTGTGAGAATACTTCCTAATAACTTACATTTGTACCGAAAGTGGAGTCAAAAAGTGTAACCGATCCGCTAGATCCTCAAACGGCTAAAGTGGTTGAGGAGCTCCCGACCGGACCTCTGTTAGCCGGCCGGCATGTTCTCCACCAACGGACTTCGTCGTGAGCGAAGTGACCAAGCCCAAAGACACAACAGAAATGTCGATGGATGGGGAGAGCATAGTAGGGGAAGGTGTCATAGTCAGTAATAAATTTCAAGTACTAACAATAGAAGATTCTGAGGAAGTACCATCCCCTGGGCCACAGAGAGAGCAAAATTGTAGTCAAAGTCAATGTGATCCGTGTACTGGAGCTCTGGAGGAGCTACAAAATCCCATGGGTGCAGCAATTCACTCCGGGGTGGAAACATTTATAGAATCTATGATTTTGGAGATGAGAACGAACTTTGCAACCTCTGAGAAAATCAGGGCAGGATTCAAGGGACTTGTGAAGCCCTAGAGGAGATAATTAATACCTTGATGAGTCGTGTGGTGGTAGTAGAAGCCACACTAGAGTATTTAGGAAGAGCAATAGATGTGAATCGTGTAGAAATACAGGCTATGAAGGTGAATGAGAAGGATCTTAAGGATAAAATCGAATCCTTAGAGAACAATGCACGAAGAAACAATTTAAGATTGTTAAATATCCCAGAGGGAATGGAAGGGGAAAATGTCAAGAGCTTTGTGGTGGGTCTACTAAACGAGTTTATCCTTGGGTTGGAGACAGCATTACTAAAAAAAGACATTCAGAGGGTTCACCGGGATCCGTTCAGAAAAGCAGGATTGAGAAAGAACCCACGTAGAATTCTAATCAACTTGCAGAGCTACTCCCTAAAAGAGAAGATTCTGATTGAAGCACTTAAAGCTGGTACATATAATAAAGAGGATTAGTCATTTAGAATTCGCTCAGATATATCAAAAGTCACCCAAGACCGGCAATGGGAATCAGACCAACACATCCAAGCTAAAATCTCTGGGGGCAACAGCACAAATGCGTTTCCCAGCTTCTTTGAGGATTATGTGGAGAAATCAGATGCACAATATAAGAGAACCAAAGGAAGTGGAGTCATTTATAAAGCAGATCAAATTGCAACAAAGCATGTAAGATTGTAGGCTAGAGTGGGGGGATCTCGAAGGGTAAACATGTTTCACCCAGTGAAGGTAGGGAGGGTGTTCTCCAGGAGGGTTGGTGGAGGTGGGGGTGCACAACTTCTTGACACACTCACATGCGTTATGGGAGCATATAGGGTGAAAAAAAAAAAAAAAAGATTGAGTTTGTGGAATAAGGTGAAGAACAAATGTGGGAAGGGTCAGGGGGCGACTTGTCTCAACAAATATAAGCCCAATTTCGGTTAATATCCTTTCCTGAAATGTGAATGGTCTAAGGGTCAGTTGTAGGAGGCAGAAAATATTGGAATATCTAAGAATGGTTGATAGCGAAATCATATTCCTTCAGGAGACACATTTATTAAAGACAGAATGGGGGGAGATAACAAAGAAGCAAAAGTGGATAGATGCTTATGTATGTACAAACCAGACTTGTTGTGTTAAAGGGGTGGCTATCCTATTTAAGAAGTCGGTTAAAGCATCTATAGTAGAAGCATATACAGACCCCAAGGGGAGATGGATCGTGGTGAAAGCAAACATTTTAGGGAGAATGTATGAAATTGCAGGCTATTACGGCCCCAACGTAGATGATCCTGCCCCCTTGCAGTCTTTATATAATCAGTTATTAAATTCTACGGCACCTATAATCTTGGCAGGTGATTTTAACTTGTTATTAGACCCTAAGAAAGACAGGTGGCCGAGCAGGAAAACCTCTAAAGAGCCTAACCTACCTAGAATGAGGACAGGGCTGAAATGCTGCTTGGGAGATTTCGGGTTGGTGGATGTTTGGAGAGCAAAAAAGGGCAAGGGAGCATAAGTTTACATTCAGGAATAAGAAATATGGGCATGCCTCCAGGATTGACTACTTTCTGGTTGAGAGGGGAGAAAGTAAAAAGGTTAGAATAGTGGAACACCTACCGGCTCATCTTTCAGATCATTCAGCAGTTTGCCTGAAATTGAGGATAGATGATATAGGCACCTCTCCGACGTGGACTTTGGATAGAACTTTACTCTTGGACCAACAGGTAGTGATAAATCTGAAAGAGATAACTAAGGAATATTTTTGCCTAAATGTTACGGATACATCTATCCAAATGATATGGGATTCATATAAGGCAGTTATTAGGGGGAGGCTGATTAGCATTGCAACTTTTAAGAACAGATCTACCAGGAGTAAAATAAAGTCTTTAGAAAACAGATTACAACAGTTGGATAAAATGGGAGATCAAAGACACAGGACACAGGGTGCAGGCAACATTGAGGCTGAAATAAAAGAGAAAAACGAAGAGTTGCCTGACATCCTGGGGGGAATAGTCAGGAAGAAATGGGAGGCGAGTAAATTCTCGCACTATGAGTATGGAGAGGGATGTGGTAAACTATTGGCTTGGAAATTAAAAACGGAACAAAGTCGAAATAAGATTCCAGCAATCCGGGTGGCGGGACAAAAAACTCTCAGTTTAGGTGATAGAGAGATTGAGAGTGCTTTCGTGGATTTCTTCCAGGACTTGTACACAGAGGATATAGTTTCAACAATAGAACAAATTGACTCGTATTTTGAGGGTATGGTAACCCCTATGCTGTCAAACGAACAAAAGGAGTCTTTAAACTCAGAAATAGCAATTGAGGAGGTAATGGGAGTGATAGAGAAATTAAAAATAGGGAAAGCAACCGGCCCAGATGCTTTACCAAGTGAGATTTATATGTCCCTAAAAGAGGAGATTGTCCCGTTTTTGACAAAACTCAGTCTTGTTAAGCGGGTCAGATATACCGAAGTCATGGGATGAGGCAACTATTTGCCTTTTGCAGAAAACTGGGAAAGATCCAAGGTGTTGCGAGTCTTACAGACCTATATCACTGCTTAATAGTGATTACAAGATTTTCATTCAGATTCTAGCTGCGAGATTAGGGAGGATGGCGGATAAGCTGGTACACCCAGATCAAAAAGGATTTATTAAAGGCAGGCAGATCTATGAGCTAACACATGAGCTGTTTGGGGCAATAGACATGGCAACACAAGGAATGTCCACTTTGTCGATAATCACTTTTGATGCGACAAAGGCTTATGATAGGGTGAGTTGGCCCTTTTTGCATAGAGTCATGGAGCAGTATGATTTAGGGGAGGTGTTTAAGGGGGCTTTACAATTGATATACAAAAACCCCTCTGCGAGGATATTGGTTAATGCTAACCTCACACGGAAAATAGTCATATCAAGGGGTGCATGGCAGGGCTGCCCACTCTCCCCCCTTCTGAACAGTTTTATTTGGGCCTCCAAAGCAACAAGAATCTCCTGGAAAAAACTCTGAAGGCAGAAAGAGCAGGGAGGAATTGCGAGTCCAGATTTTCTCCAATATTGTAGGGCATTCCAATTCGCAAGTATGAGATATTTGCTTCGAGAACACCAAGTATCTCCATATCTTCAGGCTATGACACGATTGGAGGGTGATTTTTTCCTTTATAAGTTTGGTCATCTGAAATTTTTCAAAAAGGTGAAGCTGAAGATACTACTATTGGCATGTAAACTTTGGTTTCAAATCAGAAAACCCCTAAAAATCCCCTATTAGAGTGGATATGCCCCAATATGGGCGTCCCCAGGGACCCCTGAGTGTCTGAAGGACAAACTTTCAAGTCCATTGGTAGAAGGGGGAATAACGAGATGGGGCCAACTGCTTGAAGGAAAGACCTTAGTAGATTGGGAACACACGTCATTAATAACAAATGGTAGTATCTCCAGATTTAAGTACTACCAATTGGCTAGCTGGGCGAAATCACCGGAGAAGGACGATGTAGGGAATGACGATCTTGAAGCAAAGCTTTTAAATAGTTCAACACAGAAAAAGGAGATTTCAGGCTGGTACTGGATGCTTATACTTGCCTAGGAAGAAGAGTTTACCCTACCTATAGAGATTTGGGGGAAAGATCTGCCGTCACAGAATGTACAAAATCTCTGGCAAGTATCAATGTCTACCTTCTGGTATGTTATCAGTGCAGCTCCACTCTGGAAAAATCATTTATTTACGATACACAGGGCATATTGGACACCGAAAAAACTGACAAAAATCAGCAAACAAGTGGTGAAATGCTGTCCCAAGTGTGGGGAGAAAGAAGCTGATGACATGCACATGTCCTGACAATGTCCCCAAATCCAGGTATTTTGGCAAGATGTAAGCAAGGTCCTTTTGACAGTGTTGGGTACCAATTTGGAGGTAAGCACAAGTCTAGTCTTGTTTGGGGTTGTGAATGAGGAGGGATTAAGCGCTAAATTAAGAAATAAGCAGAAAAATTTGCTATTTGTTTTAATGTTATTAGTTAGCTGAGAAATATGTATTAAGTGGGTCTCCCAGAACCCTCCTATGAGAAATGAGTGGTTGGCCTCGGTCCAAAGGATATGGATATTGGACCCGAGCAGGGAGCAAAATAAGAGGCTTGAATTTTGGGATATATGGGAACAGAATTCTAGTCTCGAGACACTAGTGATTGGGTAAAATGGTACGGAAGTCCAATGATTAAGCTATACTGCAATAATCCCAGGTATTGGGGATTAGGGCTGAAGATTCCAGAACTTCTCTCTTTTGGATCCCTGGGGCAGGAAGATTGGGGACTCGCTCTATAACCATTCACCTGGGACAGCGAGAAAGTGAGACCCCCTGTTTTCTTTCAAGAGGTTTATTGCACAAATTAGGACAAAAAAAAAAAAAAGACCCGCACCCACTAAATCCTCTCGCAATATGCATGTTTCTCATGCATGGCACAAAATTCAGGCCTCTGAATTTAATTCTCTACTAGAAGCTTCACTCCCAGCTATTACCAATGACTTAGATCAGCTGTCTTTGAATTTCTCTGCGTGGCTAAAATCAGCAGTCAATACTCTTGCACCCCCTAAACCTAGGATCTGTAATAGAAATAAACCATCAGCACCCTTGTTTAATGAGTCCCTTAGAGCCCTTAAACAAGGTTGTTGCAGGCAGGAACAGATATGGAGGAAGGACTACAACTTCCTAGAAAAAGATAAATACAAACGTAGTATTGCAGACTATAAGAACCAGTCGCCAAAAACTCCACCTCCAGAATTTTACCAAGCTCATTTCTACACCCACTAGTAAGTCCGCAGGATGTTTCTACACCCACTAGTAAGTCCGCAGGATGTAGTCAGTTTTTCTGTAACTCTCTCACCAGCTTCTTTCTTAAGAACGTTTAGGACATATTTAACAAGTTCCCCACAAGCAAAACTACTAATCTTCTTAGTAACAGCACTACATCTGTGCTTCCAACGGGACCTCTTTTAGAGGAATTTGCACATCTCACTACAGATCAGGTAAAACAGGCCATTCTTACCACCAAGTCAAGTTCTCCTTTCGATCCCTGCCCACCAGCAGTTGTTCAATTGGCACTAGACACAGGGGCCGATTCCGATCTCGGTCGGAGGCGCACCCAATACCATTCGGTCGGGAAAAAAGCCATGCGAAAGCCAGTTTCCCGACCGATCCGTACAGCACACCGAACGAGCAAGTACGATGCGCACAACAGCAAAAATCCCGGCCGAGCCGTACTCACCCAAAACCAGGTCCTGTTCTCCGACCGAGGCGAATCCGGAAACGCCGAATCGAGTCGCACGGAAGGGAAAATGCAGCCCCGTCCGGCCGGACAGAGCACGATGCGCTTCCCGTACGCGCCGAACCCGGCCGGCACGTCAAAGCATCCGGGAGAGGCGCACATAAGCTCCAAATCGCGCCACAACACGATCCACGGCTACGAGACGAACACGGCACCGACGAGGACGACGCGAAGCGACGAGGACGAAGCGAAGCGACGAGGACGACGCTGAAGCAACGAGAAGGACGAACGACACGAACCAACCATGAATCCCTTCGTCCCGATCATACCAATATTCTACATCTACTACCGGAACAGGCACGGACGCGTACGGCGCAGAAGGTAAGTCAGACACCAACCACAAAACACATACAACACGTACACGACACATCACACACATACACGGGGAATCTGAATATACTTACACCAGCAACAGCAGCACCATAGGGGCGGGATGCCCATCACCAATGCCACATATGCACACAGGGGCCTGAATGCGCGCCACCACCCCAACCCAGAGGGGGCTGGATGCCTACCACTACTACCACCCTTAGCCAGGGGGCAGGATGCCTACCACTACTACCACCCTTAGCCAGGGGGCAGGATGCCCACCACTACTACCACCCTTAGCCAGGGGGCAGGATGCCCACCACTACTACCACCCTCACCCACGGGGGCAGGATGCCTACCACTACTACCACCCTCACCCAGGGGGCAGGATGCCTACCACTACTACCACCCTTAGCCAGGGGGCAGGATGCCCACCACTACTACCACCCTTAGCCAGGGGGCTGGATGCCCACCACTACTACCACCCTCACCCACGGGGGGCAGGATGCCTACCACTACTACCACCCTTAGCCAGGGGGCAGGATGCCTACCACTACTACCACCCTTAGCCAGGGGGCAGGATGCCCACCACTACTACCACCCTCACCCACGGGGGCAGGATGCCTACCACTACTACCACCTCACCCAGGGGGCAGGATGCCTACCACTACTACCACCCTCACCCACGGGGGCAGGATGCCTACCACTACTACCACCCTTAGCCAGGGGGCAGGATGCCTACCACTACTACCACCCTCACCCAGGGGGGCTGGATGCCTACCACTACTACCACCCTCACCCAGGGGGCAGGATGCCTACCACTACTACCACCCTCACCCACGGGGGCAGGATGCCCACCACTACTACCACCCTCACCCACGGGGGCAGGATGCCTACCACTACTACCACCCTTAGCCAGGGGGCAGGATGCCCACCACTACTACCACCCTCACCCACGGGGGCAGGATGCCTACCACTACTACCACCCTTAGCCAGGGGGCAGGATGCCCACCACTACTACCACCCTCACCCACGGGGGGCAGGATGCCTACCACTACTACCACCCTCACCCAGGGGGCAGGATGCCTACCACTACTACCACCCTTAGCCAGGGGGCAGGATGCCCACCACTACTACCACCCTTAGCCAGGGGGGCTGGATGCCCACCACTACTACCACCCTCACCCACGGGGGGCAGGATGCCTACCACTACTACCACCCTTAGCCAGGGGGCAGGATGCCCACCACTACTACCACCCTCACCCACGGGGGCAGGATGCCTACCACTACTACCACCCTTAGCCAGGGGGCAGGATGCCTACCACTACTACCACCCTAGCCAGGGGGCAGGATGCCCACCACTACTACCACCCTCACCCACGGGGGCAGGATGCCTACCACTACTACCACCCTCACCCAGGGGGGCAGGATGCCTACCACTACTACCACCCTCACCCACGGGGGCAGGATGCCCACCACTACTACCACCCTTAGCCAGGGGGCAGGATGCCTACCACTACTACCACCCTCACCCAGGGGGGCTGGATGCCTACCACTACTACCACCCCCACTCATAGGATGGACAATGCATGACACAACAAGCACACCACAACCTAGGGAATGCAAGATTAAGACATCCCCCACCACCATGACAAGCGTGTGTAGGCTGTGTCAAATGCCTACAACACCGAACATGACTTTCAACATACAATGTGACCCCTAGCACATGTGCCACACATATATGTGTGTGGCACCCACAATGCAAGCAGCCCATGACCATTGTGGCAATGGGGCCTAAACCCCCATCATCACAGTGACCAAAAGGTAAGTGTGGGGTCCATAGCTGAAGCACATTTTGACCATTGTGGCAATGGGGTCTAAACCCCCATCATCACAGTGACCAAAAGGCAAGTGTGGGGTCCATAGCTGAAGCACATTTTGACCATTGTGGCAATGGGGTCTAAACCCCCATCATCACAGTGACCAAAAGGCAAGTGTGGGGTCCATAGCTGAAGCACATTTTGACCATTGTGGCAATGGGGTCTACACCCTCATCATCACAGTGACCAAAAGGTAATTGTTGACAAAGAAAGAGCTGCAACTGCCAAACTGCATGGATCATTCCTGGTCACA
>CAWUFW010030440.1:0-17223 GCA_963921515.1 Calotriton arnoldi
ACGTGTCGGTCGGACTAAATTCCCGTACCGAGTCGGTCGGTACGTTTTCCGGCCCGAATCGGAATCGGCCCCTTTGTTTCTGGTGTTCATCACTAACACCTCATGTCTGAGCTTTGCCCACACACCTAATTCTACATATCTCACTATACCTATCTTCTGTGAGCATCTCATATGTGTGTCACACAGCAGGCTTTTTTTCATTAGTAAGCATCTCTCTTCCACACAAACACTGTGCATCTCATTTTGCGAGCATCCCACATGAGGCTAATTCTTATTACAAATTTATCTCATAGGGCTTCTTATATGTTTGTGCAAGATAATACAGTTTGAGTGCACTCTACTCTCGTATCATCCAACTGCAATAACGCTTCTCATAGATTAGACAGCAAAAGTTTTTGTATTGTGTTGGATACTTTGCGATGCATTAAGGGTTTCTCCACCCTCCAGCCACAGGAATGTAGGCAGTAAATTTCCAGTGTTTGAGAAACTATCCTCGCTCTCCTTCTTGTGCCCTGTTAAACCAGGGGCTTTCAAAAGGGATCTGACTGACTTGAATACTCAAACAGACACACAGAATCCTATACCATACTATTAGACCTGTCAGCCTTAGGGTGGTTTTACCCCAAACCTTTTGTCTGATTACCTCCTCTTTTTGCTGATTCTTTTTGTTGACCTTAGGACTCTGAGCACTTTACCACTGCTGACCACTGCTGACCAGTGCTAAGGTGCATGTGCTTCTCCCCTAAACATGGTAATATTGGTGTATACACAATTGGTATATTTAATTTACTTGTAAGTACCTTGTACAGTGGTATACCATATACCCAGGGCCTGTAAATTAAATGCTACTAGTGGGCGTGCAGCACTGAATGTGCCACACACTCAAGTAGCCCTTTAAACATGTCTCAGGCCTGCCACTGCAGAGCCTGTGTGTGCAGGTTTACTGCCATGTTGACTTGGCGAATCACTGACATAATATTGAACACAAAAATATCTACCTACACAAATATCGATGCAAAAATATCAATAGTTAAAAAATCGACATCCTATCCTTATAATGTAAATTACAAAAATATCGAAAACAATAATATAGATGTAAAAAATATCGATGTAAAAAATATCGGGTTTTTTATATATAAAAAAATAATGTCAAATAAATTAATTAATAAAATTAACTTTAAAAAAATTACTTAGATGTAATATACATTTAAAAAAATATAATAAACAAATTTTATTTAAAAAACTAAACATACATATATAAAATTTAATATATAAATGATTATTTACTTTAAAACAATTAATAAACTAATAACTTAAATTTTTTAAAAATATTATAAATATATCAAAATTAACTATTAAATATATATATACATACACCTATAACACAAAATCTAATAATAAAAACATTATATTATAAAATAAATTGTTAAAATATTTATACATTTTTAAACTTACATTTTGCACTCCATTGAGTGCAACAGTAGGAAAATTGTTGGATAGCGTAGAGGTAAAAATTACTATTCCCACTCCAGTGAGTGCAACAGTAGGAAAATTGTTGGATAGCGTAGGGGTAAAAATTACTATTCCCACTCCAGTGAGTGCAAAAGTAAGGAAAGTGTTGGATAGCGGAGGGGAAAAAATTACTATTCCCACTCCAGTGAGTGCAACAGTAGGGAAAGTGTTGGAGAGCGGAGGGAAAAAATTACGATTCCCACTCCAGTGAGTGCAACAGTAGGGAAATTGTTGAATAGCGGAGGGGTAAAAATTACTATTCCCACTCCAGTGAGTGCAACAGTATGGAAAATGTTGGATAGCAGAAAAATAAAAATTACTATTCCCACTCCAGTGAGTGCAACAGTAGGGAAAGTGTTGGATAGCGGAGGGATAAAAATTACTATTCCCACTCCAGAGAGTGCAACAGTAGGGAAAGTGTTGGATAGCATAGGGATAAAAATTACTATTCCCACTCCAGAGAGTGCAACAGTAGGGAAAGTGTTGGATAGCGGAGAGGTAAAAATTACTATTCCCACTCCAGTGAGTGCAACAGTAGGGAAAGTGTTGGATAGCGAATGGTAAAAATTGCTATTCCCACTCCAGTGAGTGCAACAGTAGGGAAAGTGTTGGATAGCGTAGGGGTAAAAATTACTATTCCCACTCCAGAGAGTGCAACAGTATGGAAAGTGTTGGATAGCGTTGGGATAAAAATTACTATTCCCACTCCAGTGAGTGCAACAGTAGGGAAAGTGTTGGATAGCGGAGGAGTAAAAATTACTATTCCCACTCCAGTGAGTGCAGTAGGGAAAGTGTTGGATAGCGTAGGGGTAAAAATTACTCTTCCCACTCCAGAGAGTGCAACAGTAGGGAAAGTGTTGGATAGCGTTGGGGTAAAAATTACCATTCCCACTCCAGTGAGTGCAACAGTAGGGAAAGTGTTGGATAGAGGAGGAGTAAAAATGACTATTTCCACTCCAGTGAGTGCAACAGGAGGGAAAGTGTTGGATAGCGTAGGGGTAAAAATTACTATTTCCACTCCAGTGAGTGCAACAGTAGGGAAAGTGTTGGATAGCAAAGGGATAAAAATTACTATTCCCACTCCAGAGAGTGCAACAGTAGGGAAAGTGTTGGATAGCGTTGGGGTAAAAATTTCTATTCCCACTCCAGAGAGTGCAACAGTATGGAAAGTGTTGGATAGCGTAGGGGTAAAAATTACTATTCCCACTCAAGTGAGTGCAACAGTAGGGAAAGTGTTGGATAGCGGAGGAGTAAAATTACTATTCCCACTCCAGTGAGTGCAACAGTAGGGAAAGTGTTGGATAGCGTAGGGGTAACAATTACTATTCCCACTCCATTGAGTGCAACAGTAGGGAAAGTGTTGGATAGCGAATGGTAAAAATTACTATTCCCACTCCAGAGAGTGCGACAGTAGGGAAAGTGTTGGATAGCATAGGGGTAAAAATTACTATTCCCACTCCAGAGAGTGCAACAGTATGGAAAGTGTTGGATAGCGTTGGGGTAAAAATTACTATTCCCACTCCAGTGAGTGCAACAGTAGGGAAAGTGTTGGATAGCGGAGGAGTAAAAATTACTATTCCCACTTCAGTGAGTGCAACAGTAGGGAAAGTGTTGGATAGCGTAAGTGAAAAAATTACTATTCCCACTCCAGTGAGTGCAACAGTAGGGAAAGTGTTGGATAGCAAAGGGTAACAATTACTATTGCCACTCCAGAGAGTGCAACAGTAGGGAAAGTGTTGGATAGCGAAGAGTAAAAATTACTATTTCCAAAACAATAAATTCTACATAAAAAAGAAGCAAAATATCAACTACAATACAAAAATTGTCAATAACACAAAAATAAAAATATATAAAAATTACAAAAATTACAAAAGATAGAAACATATTATAATGTTAAAAATACTAAAAATGTACTACAAACATTAATTTATAAAAAATTAAAATACATTTTACAAACAAATAACTATATTTAATATAAATTAATTATAATCAAAAACATTAATTATTACACAAAAACAATACTTTTTATTTCCTACCCTATAACCCTACACCTTTCATAGCACACATCTAAATTTCTATAAAAGTGTACCTCCATAATTAATATAATTAATTATCAAATAAACAATTATTATTAATTAAAAATAAATTTTAAACATATAAAAATTAATTTACTCACCAAACATTACCCCTATAAATTCAAAATCCCCACATAAAAGTAAACATTTACCATAACATTTTATCAATTAATAAATGAATAATTAGGAAATATTTATTAATTAATAAAACTTTAAATAATTTCCACCCTCTACCCCAACAAACCCCACAACACACACACACAAATATTTACACAATTTCCAAAACTAATTTAACATTATTAACCCCTTTACCGCGGCCGAAATTCCGCCGCGGTGCGGCGGCTTTGAAGAGTGGGCGGGGCCGCGTGGGCCAACGGACGTGCGCAGCACTACGGAGGTAGTGCTCGCGACGGCCATTGGCCGACAGAAGCAGCGAACGGGTTAAATTATTATCAATTAACAACAACTTATTAATTAATTGAAATTAATTTAATTCCCACCCTTTACTACTATAAACCCCACAACTCACATCTCTAATTAATTACACAATTTCCATATTTAATTTTTAATTAATTAATTACCATTAATCAACAATTAATTAATTTTAAATAAATTACTTCACACCCTATTCCATATAAACCCACAAACAACTCCTACATAATTGACACATTTAACATAATTACCAATTAATTAATAATAATTATCAAACAATTAATAATTAATTAATAATAAATGAACTACCACAAACAACACTATAAAATAAAAATTAAATAAATACTAATAAATACAATTTTCTAATTACTTTATTAACATGAAATTACTTCCCACCCTATTCCCCTATAAACCCACAACCCGCTCCTAAAAAATTAACACAATTAACATAATTATCATTTAATTAATAACAAAAATTTAATAACTAATTAATTACTAAAAAAGTAATTATAAATACTAATAAATAAAAATTATTAATTACCTTATTATAATTAAATTACTTCCCACCCTATTCTCCTATAAACCCACAACCCGCTCCTAAAAAAATAACACAATTAACTTAATTATCAATTAACTAATTAATAAAAATTAATAACCAATTAATAATTAATTAAAATAAAAATAATTATAAATACTAATAAATAAAAATTATTAATTACTTTATTATAATTAAATTACTTCGCACCCTTTTCCCCTATGAACCCACAACCCGCTCCTAAAAAAATAACACAATTAAAATAATTATCAATTAATTAATTAATTAAAACTAATAGCCAATTAATAATTAATTATTAAAATTATTAAAAATTATTTATAAATACCAATAAATAAAAATTATTAATTACCTTATTATAATTAAATTACTTCCCACCCTATTCCCCTATAAACCCAGAACCTGCTACAGAGTTAAAAAACGCAAAATTTAATTAACATAAAATTATTCACTTCTAAAAATTTTACACATACATTAAAAAAAAGCAATACTTATACAGAAAAATTAGATCACATACTTTTAAAATACATACTAAAATACATCACACTAATATAAAAATCAATATTATAAACAACGATATTTTTACAAACGATATTACTGACTTCGATATTAAAAAAAAAGAAGATATTTCTTACCTTACTGTCGATATTCTGGACCACGATATACTTGCAGTCGATATTCTTGGATCACGATATTAGCAACTCGATATTATGGTAGTTCGATAATCACAACTCGATATTCTGTCTGTGCACCGAGTTGGCATTACAAACCCCTTGCCAAGTCGTAAACTTCCCTATTATTACATATAATTCACTCCTAAGGTAGGCCCTCGGTATCCCATAGGGCAGGGTACTGTGTAAGTAAGAGGTAGGACATGTACTTTTAAGTTTTGCATATCCTTGTAGTAAAAAACACCTACAGTTGTTTTTCGCTACTGTGAGGCTTACTCCTCTCATAGATTAACATTGGGAATTCCTTAATACACTCTTTTGAGCTGTAATTCCTGGTTTGAAAGGAACAGCTGTGTTATATCTTTAGAATGGTAATGATAAATCCCCTTTACTGGTAAGGTTGGATTTCACATTACTATTTTAGATATTCCGCTTTTAGTTAGTGGACATTTCTCTGCTCTTACAGCTCTGTGTGCGTGGAGCCTGTCTCTAATATACTCCAATTTTAGTCCAATTGCATTTTGAGGAATGTCGCGAAGAGCATTCAGTTTATTCTTCCTATTTTTCGCCCCACTTTTGTTTGCTTGGTGCATGAAGATGTAAAATTCAAAAATATATTTTTTCACATTTGATAACTTTGTGAATGTAAATAACAGTAAATCATACTTGCAAACTGTGACTACATGCCTGCCTTTATCAATGTTTCGCTACAAAACTATGCAATTGTATTCGTTTAACGGAGCGTACGGCTCTCAGACAATGGGCAATTTGATTTGGGTCACTGGAATGTTGCCTTCACTCAAGGAACCGCCAGCCCACAGCTCTAAGCAATTCTTAAAGCTGCCGAGCAGGTTCTGACTGGGAATGCTGAGAGGAACTGGGAGTGTTATAACGAATGCTGCAAACACATCTATTGTAAATGCAGTTCAAGTTTATCGGCATATTGAAGATGGTGGTGTTTGTCGTGGTGGTGCTGCTGCACTAAGAACAATAACCACCATATCACCTCACGAGTGGCATATCGGGAACATGAAATAATAGCAAAATTGCTTCCCGTTTCCATCATGAGCTACAGTGCTGGGACAGATTGGCCGTTTGAATTAGTCACAGTGGTGAACCACTGCAGTGCTTAATTTGTGCCAGAGGTTGCAGGTGGGGGCCACCAGCACTTCTTTTTTCATCATCAGACTTTGGCTCAGAGCAAAAGTGAGAGAAAGGCGGAAAAGGGAGAAAGAGAGTAAAACAGTGACAAAGGGATGAAAAAGAACTTGTAAGAATGAGATGGAGCGACTGGGAGCAAAGGCTGGTGAAAAAAGACACAGGAGATGGCAGACTTGGTAATCAATACCTTAGGGATTCGGCAGCGCTGGCTGTAGCTCCTAGAAAAAACTTTTGGCCTCTGTTTTATTTATTTATCTATTTACTTTACAAATTAAGCAGTGTGAATCAATTTGTTAGGCCTCTGTGGCTTACTTATGTCAGCCATATGATCTGGACAGTTCAGTGGCCTGTGTGGTGTCCTAGCCAGTTTAGAAAGTGTCAGTTGGGAAATTTTGACAGGACAGAGCAGCTCGTGTCTGCGTGTTACCCAGGGGCACTAGTCCAACAAGTGTGGCACACCTCTCCTGTCCATAAAAAGTGCAAGTGTCAACTTTAGCCTTGGATCTGCTACTTCGATCAGCAGTACGTGTTTGAATGCCATACAGCGCGTCGTGCTATGGTTCGCCCTTTCCTTAATTTGCACTCATAACATGTTTATTTGTAAAGCGCACGTGCACCCGGGAGGGTATCTTGGCGCTGACTAACAGATGTTTATTGTTACCCAACTCAATGGTTCTCATTTTATCCACCGCAGAAGGGTGAAAGCCTGGGTGGACCCGCCGAGATTTGAACCTGTGACCATGAGGTCGAACATAGGCCCCTACAGTGGATACACTAGTCTACCAACCCACCACACTGGGCCTACACGTATTGCTTTTGCCAGGACAACTGATGACATTCGTAACTTACACATGCCATATCTTGGGTCTGTACCTCCACTTTAATGCTTGCAGTGCATATAGAGCCCTTTTCATAAAGGTCATTTGGTGAATTGATAAAAAAAACATTTAAAAATTGAATAAATGGGAATATCCAGTGTTGAAAATGGCCCTTTTTGCAGGGTTATCCCCTCACTGTTTGCTTCTTCCTCCTATTTTGTCCTGACCTGCTGTTTTTGGTTTTAGGACTCTGGGCACTTTACCACTGCTATTCAGTGCTAAAGTGCATATGCTCTCTGTGAAATTTGTATTATGGATTGGTGTTTCCATGATTGGCATATCTGATTTACTGGTAAGCCCCTAGTAAAGTGCACTGAGTGTGAGAGGGCCTGTAAATCAAATGCTACTAGTGGGCCTGCAGCACTGACTGTGCCACCCACAAAAGTAGCCCTGAAAAGGTAACTCAGACATGCCACTGCAGAGTCTGTGCGCAGTTTGTAACTGCCATGTCGACCTGACAAGTGCACCTACTTGCCAGGCCCTAATCATCCCTTTTCTTACACATTAGTCACCCCTAAGGTAGGCCCAAGGTACGCCTGTGGGCAGAGTGCTGTGTATGTTAAAGGTAGGACATGTACTGGTTTGTGTGACACGTCCTGGTAGTGAATTACAGTGCATTTCGTTTTTCACTATGGAAAGGCTATCTGTCCCATAGGTATGCCTGAACTCAGAATATAAAGATGCATCTTTTAGTAAAGATGATTTTTATATTCTGTGTTTGAAAATACCACTTTTAGAAAGTAGGTATTTTCTTGCTTAGCCATTCTATGTGCCTCTGCTGGTTTGTGTATTGACTGTCTGGCTTTGGAGTGACAGGGGCTGGAGAGGTGCATTCTCTCAGACGGCCACCGGGGGGGGGAGTTATGTGTGTCCTGCCTTTCCTGAATGAGTCAGGGCTGGGCTGAATAGGCCAAGTCTGCATTTAGAGTGGTGGGAGGAGATTTCCCTTGCACCTGAATAGGCCCTGTCTGCCTTGGACAATGCTGTCTCCGCCTCCTGCTGGGAAGCTGGGCCAGAGAGGACCAAACGGTTTGGACTAAGCACAGACACTCTCTGCCTGAGAGGACACAGGAATTTGGAGTATAAATATTGGGGCCCAGACCCCAGAACTTTAGAACTCTTTTGGATCCAAGAAGACTGCCAAGAAGAAGAGCTGGAGAAGCTGTGAGGAGAGACTACCACTTTGCTGTGTGCTTTGCTGTGTTGGCCTGCAATGGCTGCTTCTGTCTTGGGCAGTGAAAGGACTGGACTGAACTTTCTGCAATTTCTTTTTGTGAGTTTCTCCAAGGGCTTGATGTAGAGCTTGCCCCCTGTTCAAGAAGTCTCAGGAACAGCAAAGACTTCAAGTTCTTCTGCCATTAGCACTGGGGACTGTGTTGTGTGCTACAAAAAAAGAAAAAGCAACTCGACGCTGTCAACGATGCTGCTGCCGACTCTGTGCCCTGAAGGCACCGCAGAGGGCACCGCTGCACTTTGCACCGCAACCCTGGTCTCATCGACGATGCCACCTGATGCCGCCACCGAGCCGCTGCTTGCACCGTGGCCTGTGGGCACCGCACTCCGCACCGCATCGCTTCACGCCGTCGCCCTGGTATCTCTGACGATGCCGCTCCACGCCAACATCGACGCCGCTGCTTGCACCGTGGTTCGAGGGCACCGCTCGTAAGTTACACAACGCACCGTCCTCATCCTGCACTGCAGCTTTGGCCCACTGACGCTGGCGCCATGGACTCCAGTTCGTCAGCCGACGACAGCGCTTCAGCAGCTACGGTGCCACTGCTTGCACCGTGACCTGCCAGCACCGCGACGAGCACCGCATCACTTCGCACCGCAGCCCTGGTCTCACCGACGCCGCTGGACGACCTTCACCGAGACGCTGCCTGCACCGCGACCTGAGGGCACCGAACGCCGCTCCGCTGCAGTTCGCACCGCAGCCCCAACACCTGCGCTCCCGACTTCAACCGCGAGGAGTTCAATCTGCAACGCGTGTGACTTCAAGGGTCCGACGACTCCTGCACCGACCTCCGAAACCGACGCCTGCGGACGCTGGCCTTATGGGGCTCATCGAGAGGTCGCCGACGCCCTACAATTCTAAAGGTACTGTTTTGCGGGTCTTCCCTACCCCGTAGCTGGCCCGCGATGCCGCGGTCAGCCAGAACTGTTTGGATTTGTTGTTCACGACGCCGTGATAGCCCCAGACGGAGCTATCGACTTCATGGAACTGTATTTCAAGTTTATTTTGATTACTGAAGAATTCTGAGAACTGTGTGGTGGATTTTTTATCGTTTTTGGTCTTGTTTTGGATATATAAAAATATTGGATATTTTTCTAAACTAGTGTGGTGTCCTTTTGTATTGCTTTCACTGTATTACTGTTGGTTATGTGCAAATGCTTTACACACTGCCTCTAAGATAAGCCTGACTGCTCGTGCCAAGCTACCAAGGGGGTGAGCAGGGGTTATTTTAGGATGTAACTCCCTTATCCTGACTAGAAGGAAGGGTCCCTACTTGGACAAAGGTGCAAATCCTTGCTAACTAGAGACCCCCATTTCTAACATCCAGCAAATATTCATATACAATTAGTACAGATAGAAATAACTGAACCGTATTTGCTCTTTTACTAATAGAGTTGGACGTTTTGGGGGTCGATTTATAAAGACAAAAAAAGTATGTAAAAGAGTACTCCTGTAGTACTACTTCCCGTACTCATAAATGATTTTGTGAATAGGCCCCTTTCAGTATAAATGTGAATTTTCCTCTGCACCCTCACACAAGTCATGAGTCTTTCCCCTTCTTTCTTTTGGTGACTATCTACCTCTTTATTCATCTTTCAATGGTGATATGCGAAAGAAATGAATGTCATTGCTTAGAAGATTTGATTTTTTTAAATGTACAGTTTATTTCTAACTGTAGTGAACAAAAAGCACATGCTAAAATAAACAGTGGCAGAGTGTAATGTACCTATATCTACTAGGTGTGATGTTTTGAAGCATAACAGTTCTGGCTTATGCTTTCTGGCTTCAATAGCGTGACAGGCAGGTGTTAATGGACGTTGTGGCTGTAAATATTGTTCAACCTTCTGCTCACATTGAAAATGTTCTTGTTTATGAACATAAATAGAGAGACGGCTATGATCCCTTCTCTTCTGCAATTGCTTCATTGAAGTGACTTTCCACTTTCTTGTGCCTGTTTACTAAACAGTCGATATTCCGTATTTTCCCCCTGTCTTTGTTGCTCCATCCTTCGTTTCGCTGAACAAGTATGCATTCTGACAGCTGTTGGAAAAAAAGGCAGCTGACTCTTTCCAAAGCACCTGCTGTTTGTATTGCAAATTTCATAATAGAATCTTCAACCAAGGACTGACAAAGTCAATTGATGTGATGTATTTTGAATCCTTACTTCAACATTAAAGGAAAGCCTGCTGCAGTGAAAACACAGAACAAAAAAAAAATTGCTTTCTGTATACAGTGCATGTATGACAAAAAGATTTAAATGTGTGATGAGTCATTGTTCTTGCAAGATGTAAATAGCCCCTCATGCATTGCACTGCAAGCACTCTATTTGAAGTGCAATGATGCACCCGTTAATAGCATGAAGTGAGAGGGAAATTCTCTAGATGGAACCATAGCCTACCTTATATATATTTTGAAGAATTTGTAACAATAAATATCATCACATATGTAGAGCGCACGTTCACCCAGAAGGGTATCATGACGCTGAATAACAGATGTTTATTATTACCCAAGACAATGGTACTCATTTTATTGACTTCAGAAGGATGAACGGCTGAGTGGACCCGCTGGGATTTGAACCTGTGACCATGAGGTCAAACACAGTCGACGTATCAGTCCACTAAGCCACCAGGCCTGGCTAAATCTTCCAGGCAGCCAAAAATACCATGAGGAAATTATTGATCACCTGTTTCTGTATCTTTGACATTAATATATTAGTGAAAATATGTATTTTTTTGATGAGCACAGTTGCGATTCTCCTGTGTTCCACATTGGAAGGTGAAGTTCTCTTTAGTGACGTGCTTGTCTTCAGTCACTCAAATCTCAAGGCGATTGTGAAAGTGATTTGCATGATCTATGAGCTGTAGAAGTAATAATCTGTGTGGCGGCAGGTTCAGTGCAACGAGTTTTGGTGTGTTAGTCAACAACACGTTTTACCACCCTGTCTAACAACATGGGCATATCATATTCTATCAGAATTATCCAGTCCATGCATCATGAGGGTATCTAAGGGGGCTGCGAACTGTGCATGGACTAACATGACCTGGTCTTGTATGGCTGAGTACCTTTCACAACCTTTCAAATTCCATTCGAGTATATTGAACTGTGACCCTTTGTGGTCTTTATTAATCAGATTTTGTTTTATGGATGTCCTCTAAAAAAATTAAAGTTTGGAAGGTTAGGTCAGATTTTAAAATAAAATATATTTTTATGATGTGATGCCCCCATAGTTTTTCGGATAGAGGGCTTTAGAATGCTTTGAAAGAGTTTCTTGTGGGCCATCTTGTTGGGATGGCAGTTTGGGGATTGCATTTTATGTTAGCTTCCTTCAAGAATTATTAAGAATTGCCAACAGGAGTGTACTTTGGCACCCCTTGTTATTCATTATGATAATTGAACTGCTGGATTCAGTGCGAACAGAGTCTATATCTGTATTAAAGACCTTAAATAGTATACATTTAATACTGTTTTTATCACATTTAAAAACAATAAAGACCAATTCAAGATAACATTTTGAGAAAAAGGAAACAAGTGACACATCCGCATTTAAGGTTTAAATTATTTTATTGAGTTTCATAGAAAAAAAGCAAAGGTAAGATATAAACTGTAAATATGTTCCCGAGCCGCCCCCTCCCAGACCTCTTGCTTCCTTCCATTTTCCAGCCGATACCAATATAGCCCTGACATTACTTGAGCCACTACGAACACCAATCAGGTTCAGATGCATACCTCTCCAGAGTATGCCTTTCCCTCCGGTAGCAACTAGTTGTGCTTCCTCTCCCTTGAGGTGGATGAAAATTGGCTTCTCTCACCGGCAATACTTTTTCCCACTCACTATTTTTGTTATAAAAGTTCTCTTAAGTCTTCAGCTAGATAGTCCAATAGCCAGTACTTAATTTGAGCCGGTGGTTTCCGGTGCTCAACACGGGCACTAAGGGCCTCATTACGATGTTGGTCGGAAAGCATTCCGACTGACTCCTTGTCGGAATCATTTACGACCGACTCTGGTTCGGTGAGCTCGACCGACCAATTACGATGTTTCCGAACACCGCTCAGTCGGACTCCCATTGACTTCAACGGGAGCCTGTGTTCCGATCGACAACACAGGCTCCCATTGAAAAAAGGGGTGGTTGCGGAAAACCTTGAACCCTTTGCCGGGCACCCCATGGTGCCTGCCACACTGTGCATGGTTGTAAAGAGGGGTCCCATGAGTACCCCCATGGGCCCCAACCGGAGGCCTCCGGGTGAAGGGGGTGTGCTACGGGCCCCCAAAGTCAGTTTCCGACAGCCGTTTCATGTCAGATGGACCGATTCGGAAAGGCTGTCCAAATCCGACATCGTAATACGTCGGTCGGAAACACGGTCCATAGACCTGTACAAGTCGGCTCTGACCGACTCGGAGTCTCTGAATGCCGGTCGGAACCGAGTCGAAAAGACCGAACGGTTATCTTTCTATCGTAATCGGTCAGTCGGAAATGTTTCCGAGACGGTCGGAAACATAGGTTCCGACACGGTTTAGGAAAATACGAATGCCATTCGGAGCCTTTCCGACTGACATCATGATGAGGCCCTTATTAATTGTCAGCATCGGCTCTAGTGACAGTCCACCACATGGTGGCGCTGCATGTCTTATTTTGAGATGAGCACAACAACAGTGTTTAATAAGTCAGTATACATTAACAATGAATAATACCTGCTGCTCACGCCATTATTATAGCTTTGGGTGGCCTTGAGCAGTCTGAATTGTTACACCTTTAGGAGTGCAATGGTTAGTAGTTTTGTTGGTAATGTAATCGGAAGCGCTGGCAGGGGCAGTGGGTGGTGCAGGCTGCAGTGGCCTCCTGAGAAGAGTCCTGGCACTTACTTCTTTTGCCAAAAGCAGAACCACTCTTATCACAAAGCATTTCTCATTTATACCCAATCTAACACATTTTCCCAGCATTTTTGGAATTTGTGAAATCTCCCTAATATATGAATTAACATTCTTTCCCCCACAGTCTTACCAACACCTGTTTGATTTCTTGGTATTCCATTTTTGTACCCTCGTCAGTGCATATTATCAGAAATGTGAGATATTTATTAATTTAAAAACGCTTGCTTATCAATCTAGATGCTTTGCAAGCCTTAAAACAGTACAATAACTACAGAATGAAAGGAAATATCACATATTTTTGCATTTATTACATCGTTATCCAATTAGAGTGCTCTATTTACATTTATTTATTCATTGATAATGTTTTGTATAGCATGAACTTGGCCCTTAGGCATCAGAAGGCTGTACACAGACGAATTAATGAATTATAGAGCAAAATATAAAAATGCAAAGCAAAAAAAAAGCATACGGGTAAATTACATATGTTGACAAAACAAAACGTTCACCAACGTTCAGTAGGTTCCAAGGACTCAATCGTCTGTAAAAGCAGCAGAAGTACAGAAATTAAGTTGAGAATAGTTTACAAATGAACAGTACCCATTTAAAATAAAGCTTTCTTCCACATACCTCATAAATAACGTGGGGGAGTACAAGCGCTTGTTAATAACAGAGGGAACAGGAGGAGTGGATGCGAGAAGATTGGCAGTAAAGGAATCTAGACGTTGCGTGGGGATAATGGCTTGAGGGAGGTCCATGGTCAGTAAGTTAAATGTGAGTGGGGGAGAAAAGTGAGCAAGAGAAGGGAAAGGAGGAAAAGAAAGACTGGGAAAGAAAACTTGGGGACAAATTAGCATACGAGCAGATGTAACAGTGCCTTTGGAACAAAAGTCGTTTCAGCTCTTCCTTGAAAGTGTCTAGCAAAGGAGTAGTGCGGAATATGGGAGTGTGAGAGTTCCAGATTCTGGTCACACTGTCGGAAAAAGTCTGGGCCAATGTACGTTCGTTCTTGAAAATTATTTAGAAAAAATCTATTCTCAAAGTAACAATGCCAAAGTTTATTGATTTAAGCCAAGAACCATCTTTCAGATGGACACATTTGAAGGCAATTCAGTTCTAAAACCTGCCCATGTTTTCTTCATTATGATAGGCATAGAAAAGTAGGCGTGTCAATGTCTCATCAAATGCTTTCCTATCCAGGAGTACACCCCTTCCTGTTTGCTGTCAGTTACCATACTCTTATTTGGCTGAAACTTAGGGCCTAATTACGAGTACGGCGGTCCTAGGACTGCTGTACCCATGGATGGCGGTCCGACAGCAGCCATCGCGTCGGGTCTCCTGCCCAATTACGATGGTGGGAGTGTGACCGCTGCCACTGTCAGAATCTAGGATCCTGTGGCTGCGGTGGAGGGGGAAAGCAAGCCGGAATCACAGTGGTGTTGGCATCGTTCCGTCGAGCAGATTACGACTTTCCTTTCTTCCAAGCCTCATGAAAGGTTTGGCAAAAAGGCATGTAAAGGGGCCACCAACAGGGCCGCTGGCCAAATCTGCGCATGAGGGTGCGTGCGGTGAGGGGGCACATGACGTGCCCCGCAAAATTGCAAGGTCGTGCGTGCACTGTGTGGCATGCACAACATGGTGCATGCCACATCGTGCACGAATGTGCTGTAGGCGCTGTCACGGCGGCAGTATGCCGTATAGGCTCTGCTATGAGCCAAACATTCCCTCCGCCGTGACACAGCTGCACTGCCCACCCTGGATTACTGTTGTAATCCGGCGGGTGGGAATGCCATTGACTTGGTGGTCTTCCTGGGACCGCTGCAGTGGCAATCCTACAGGAAGACTGCCAGAGTCATAATCAGGCCCTTAGTTTCAGACTAGTTAAAACCTAAATCGGTTAGGAAATTTCAAATAAGTTTGTTTAAGTACTGAGTAGACCTTTAGATACGCCTGTTTGGTGGAATGATTATAGAGTACTGTGTGGTCAAGCATTCTGTTACAATTTTAAAACAGGGCCTTATGCGTTAGCAAGCCATAAGGCCATTTAATTTTTAGTTAGCATTCCATCAATCAATCAATCAGTCAATCAATGGTGTATTTCAGGGGTGCACCCCCTTAAAAACAGACAAAATAGTACAATAGATAAGTTACAATTTTCAAAGAATCAATATTCGGATAAAAAGCACAATATAAATGTGTTATAAAAATAAAAATAAAAAAGTACAAGGACGTCATAGAAAAGGACTAAAGAATAGAAAACACCATTTAAATTCATCTCTTTGCACTGAATGACAATGACCACAAGTCAAGACCCCAGCAACAAGATATCAATCCTTAAGCGTACAACATAGTAATGGCCTAAAGTACCATGCCTGTCCGTTTCCTGATCAACCGAATCCCATGTAAAAACGTACTTACAGAGAGGAAGTGGCAGCTTGGAGGACTCTTATGGCAGGGTTATAATGCCAAAAACCCAAGGAGCAGCAGAGGGGGCGAATCCACTCCTTCCTTGGTGCAATATATGCTGAGCAAAAGAATAATACATGGGCAGTCATTTCTGCCTTCTGGCAATTGCATAGTGAGCACAAAGTACTAGTGCCATAGCCAGAATTTCACTTTGATGTATTAATTTGTATAGGTGAGGTTCCATAACAAAATGTCATGAAAAGTGTTTTTGCAAGTGGAAGTTGCATGCCATTTAGAAACCTCTCAAGAGAGGGTAGGGGCTTAAACTCAAGATATTTTGCTCTAAGGCTTCCTAGGGATGCGTTCTGATAAAACAGGCCTTCTATATAGTCCCAGTAGCGCTTTTTGATAATATCTTTAGCGGCAGATGGTCCAGAAGTTTACCAGCCATAGTATGTGCAGCCAATATTTAATTTGGTAAAACCAAGGCAAGGTGTTAGGATCAAGTTTTAAGATTTCATTTAAGATAGTTTTATAAGGGGCGAGCTCCTCAGCCCATAAGCTAGCCCAGAATAAAAGAGGCTTAAGGGCAGCTAGGAATTCTTCTTTATGTAGAGCAATATCATGAATTAGCAGAAACAAGGGGGTACTTTGAGGTAGAATAAATAAAGATCTTATAAATGCATTCTCCCCTACAGCCAAGGTGGCAGAATTAGCATATCCCCATATGGGAAACAACCTTTAGAACGCATGCATTACATCGCATGCCATTAGATCGAGGTTTTTACAACGCAAGTCGTTACAACGACTTGCACTGGAGGGCGCTATAGGACAAGGAGTAGTTTAATTTACTATCCAACACCTTCCCTACTGTACGTAGGCTGGAGTTGGAATAGTAAATTAAACTACTCCTAAGTCCAGCGCCCTCCAACGCAAGTCGTTGTAACGACTTGCGTTGTTAAAACCGCGATCTAATTGCATGCGATGTAATGCATGCGTGATATCGTCATACATCCCCCCATATCTCTGCTCCATAAAGTGCAGTCGATTGTGCCTTGGCTCTGTAGACCTCCAAGGCTGGTGAGACCAAACACAAGATTGTTCCTCGTTGGAGCTTTAGCAATGCGGCCGCCCTGTGCGGCAGGGTATTTGGACAAAATATAGAATTGTTAATATCGGGCGACAGAAATATCGGGAAAAAAATATTGTGATACAAAAATATTGTGATGCAGAAATATCACTGTCAAGAATATTGTTTTTTTCCTGTAAGCAATATCGTTGCTAAGAATATTGTTGTTAATAATATTGATTTCAATCATATGGTTGTAAAAAATATCGTTTAATTATCTTAATGTTTTTTAGTTCATATATTAATTTTATGTGTTATTATTGTTTGTATAATTATTAATACTATTTTAAAATATAGGGGCCCAT
>CAWUFW010030441.1:0-17219 GCA_963921515.1 Calotriton arnoldi
GTTTTTTTGACAAAGTTTGAGGTTTGCAAGGGATTCTGGGTAACAGAACCTGGTGAGAGCCAGACAAGTCACCCCATCCTGGATTCCCCTGGGTGTCTAGTTTTCAAAAATGTATAGGTTTGCTAGGTTTCCCTAGGTGCCGGCAGAGCTAGGGTTCAAAATCTACAGCTAGGCACTTTGCAAAAAAAGGGTCCGTTTTCACTGTGAAAATGTGATGTGTCCATGTTGCGTTTTGGGCCGTTTCCTGTCGCGGGCACTAGGCCTACCCACACAAGTGAGGTACCATTTTTCTCAGAAGACTTTGGGGAATGCGGGGTGGGTGGAATTTTGTGGATCCACGCAGATTCCAGAACTTTCCACCACAGAAATGTGAGGAAAATGTGTTTTGTTTGACAAAGTTTGAGGTTTGCAAGGGATTCTGGGTAACAGAACCTGGTGAGAGCCAGACAAGTCACCCCATCCTGGATTCCCCTGGGTGTCTAGTTTTCAAAAATGTATAGGTTTGCTAGGTTTCCCTAGGTGCCGGCAGAGCTAGGGTTCAAAATCTACAGCTAGGCACTTTGCAAAAAAAGGGTCCGTTTTCACTGTGAAAATGTGATGTGTCCATGTTGCGTTTTGGGCCGTTTCCTGTCGCGGGCACTAGGCCTACCCACACAAGTGAGGTACCATTTTTCTCAGAAGACTTTGGGGAATGCGGGGTGGGTGGAATTTTGTGGATCCACGCAGATTCCAGAACTTTCCACCACAGAAATGTGAGGAAAATGTGTTTTTTTTGACAAAGTTTGAGGTTTGCAAGGGATTCTGGGTAACAGAACCTGGTGAGAGCCAGACAAGTCACCCCATCCTGGATTCCCCTGGGTGTCTAGTTTTCAAAAATGTATAGGTTTGCTAGGTTTCCCTAGGTGCCGGCAGAGCTAGGGTTCAAAATCTACAGCTAGGCACTTTGCAAAAAAAGGGTCCGTTTTCACTGTGAAAATGTGATGTGTCCATGTTGCGTTTTGGGCCGTTTCCTGTCGCGGGCACTAGGCCTACCCACACAAGTGAGGTGCCATTTTTCTCGGAAGACTTTGGGAAATGCGGGGCGGGTGGCATTTTGTGGATCCACGCAGATTCCAGAACTTTCCACCACAGAAATGTGAGGAAAATGTGTTTTTTTGGACAAAGTTTGAGGTTTGCAAGGGATTCTGGGTAACAGAACCTGGTGAGAGCCAGACAAGTCACCCCATCCTGGATTCCCCTGGGTGTCTAGTTTTCAAAAATGTATAGGTTTGCTAGGTTTCCCTAGGTGCCGGCAGAGCTAGGGTTCAAAATCTACAGCTAGGCACTTTGCAAAAAAAGGGTCCGTTTTCACTGTGAAAATGTGATGTGTCCATGTTGCGTTTTGGGCTGTTTCCTGTCGCGGGCACTAGGCCTACCCACACAAGTGAGGTACCATTTTTCTCGGAAGACTTTGGGGAATGCGGGGTGGGTGGCATTTTGTGGATCCACGCAGATTCCACAACTTTCCACTACAGAAATGTGAGGAAAATGTGTTTTTTTTGACAAAGTTTGAGGTTTGCAAGGGATTCTGGGTAACAGAAACTGGTGAGAGCCAGACAAGTCACCCCATCCTGGATTCCCCTGGGTGTCTAGTTTTCAAAAATGTATAGGTTTGCTAGGTTTCCCTAGGTGCCGGCAGAGCTAGGGTTCAAAACCTACAGCTAGGCACTTTGCAAAAAAAGGGTCCGTTTTCACTGTGAAAATGTGATGTGTCCATGTTGCGTTTTGGGCCGTTTCCTGTCGCGGGCACTAGGCCTACCCACACAAGTGGGGTACCATTTTTCTCGGAAGACTTTGGGGAATGTGGGGTGGGTGGAATTTTGTGGATCCACGCAGATTCCAGAACTTTCCACCACAGAAATGTGAGGAAAATGTGTTTTTTTGACAAAGTTTGAGGTTTGCAAGGGATTCTGGGTAACAGAAACTGGTGAGAGCCAGACAAGTCACCCCATCCTGGATTCCCCTGGGTGTCTAGTTTTCAAAAATGTATAGGTTTGCTAGGTTTCCCTAGGTGCCGGCAGAGCTAGGGTTCAAAATCTACAGCTAGGCACTTTGCAAAAAAAGGGTCCGTTTTCACTGTGAAAATGTGATGTGTCCATGTTGCGTTTTGGGCCGTTTCCTGTCGCGGGCACTAGGCCTACCCACACAAGTGAGGTACCATTTTTCTCAGAAGACTTTGGGGAATGCGGGGTGGGTGGAATTTTGTGGATCCACGCAGATTCCAGAACTTTCCACCACAGAAATGTGAGGAAAATGTGTTTTTTGGACAAAGTTTGAGGTTTGCAAGGGATTCTGGGTAACAGAACCTGGTGAGAGCCAGACAAGTCACCCCATCCTGGATTCCCCTGGGTGTCTAGTTTTCAAAAATGTATAGGTTTGCTAGGTTTCCCTAGGTGCCGGCAGAGCTAGGGTTCAAAATCTACAGCTAGGCACTTTGCAAAAAAAAGGGTCCGTTTTCACTGTGAAAATGTGATGTGTCCATGTTGCGTTTTGGGCTGTTTCCTGTCGCGGGCACTAGGCCTACCCACACAAGTGAGGTACCATTTTTCTCGGAAGACTTTGGGAAATGCGGGGTGGGTGGAATTTTGTGGATCCACGCAGATTCCAGAACTTTCCACCACAGAAATGTGAGGAAAATTTGTTTTTTTGGACAAAGTTTGAGGTTTGCAAGGGATTCTGGGTAACAGAACCTGGTGAGAGCCAGACAAGTCACCCCATCCTGGATTCCCCTGGGTGTCTAGTTTTCAAAAATGCATAGGTTTGCTAGGTTTCCCTAGGTGCCGGCAGAGCTAGGGTTCAAAATCTACAGCTAGGCACTTTGCAAAAAAAGGGTCCGTTTTCACTGTGAAAATGTGATGTGTCCATGTTGCGTTTTGGGCCGTTTCCTGTCGCGGGCACTAGGCCTACCCACACAAGTGAGGTACCATTTTTCTCGGAAGACTTTGGGGAATGCGGGGTGGGTGGAATTTTGTGGATCCACGCAGATTCCAGAACTTTCCACCACAGAAATGTGAGGAAAATGTGTTTTTTTGGACAAAGTTTGAGGTTTGCAAGGGATTCTGGGTAACAGAACCTGGTGAGAGCCAGACAAGTCACCCCATCCTGGATTCCCCTGGGTGTCTAGTTTTCAAAAATGTATAGGTTTGCTAGGTTTCCCTAGGTGCCGGCAGAGCTAGGGTTCAAAATCTACAGCTAGGCACTTTGCAAAAAAAAGGGTCCGTTTTCACTGTGAAAATGTGATGTGTCCATGTAGCGTTTTGGGCTGTTTCCTGTCGCGGGCACTAGGCCTACCCACACAAGTGAGGTACCATTTTTCTCAGAAGACTTTGGGGAATGCGGGGTGGGTGGAATTTTGTGGATCCACGCAGATTCCACAACTTTCCACTACAGAAATGTGAGGAAAATGTGTTTTGTTTGACAAAGTTTGAGGTTTGCAAGGGATTCTGGGTAACAGACCTGGTGAGAGCCAGACAAGTCACCCCATCCTGGATTTTCCTGGGTGTCTAGTTTTCAAAAAAGTATAGGTTTGCTAGGTTTCCCTAGGTGCCGGCAGAGCTAGGGTTCAAAATCTACAGCTAGGCACTTTGAAAAAAAAGGGTCCGTTTTCACTGTGAAAATGTGATGTGTCCATGTTGCGTTTTGGGCTGTTTCCTGTCGCGGGCACTAGGCCTACCCACACAAGTGAGGTACCATTTTTCTCAGAAGACTTTGGGGAATGCGGGGTGGGTGGAATTTTGTGGATCCACGCAGATTCCAGAACTTTCCACCACAGAAATGTGAGGAAAATGTGTTTTTTTGACAAAGTTTGAGGTTTGCAAGGGATTCTGGGTAACAGAACCTGGTGAGAGCCAGACAAGTCACCCCATCCTGGATTCCCCTGGGTGTCTAGTTTTCAAAAATGTATAGGTTTGCTAGGTTTCCCTAGGTGCCGGCAGAGCTAGGGTTCAAAATCTACAGCTAGGCACTTTGCAAAAAAAGGGTCCGTTTTCACTGTGAAAATGTGATGTGTCCATGTTGCGTTTTGGGCCGTTTCCTGTCGCGGGCACTAGGCCTACCCACACAAGTGAGGTACCATTTTTCTCAGAAGACTTTGGGGAATGCGGGGTGGGTGGAATTTTGTGGATCCACGCAGATTCCAGAACTTTCCACCACAGAAATGTGAGGAAAATGTGTTTTTTTGGACAAAGTTTGAGGTTTGCAAGGGATTCTGGGTAACAGAACCTGGTGAGAGCCAGACAAGTCACCCCATCCTGGATTCCCCTGGGTGTCTAGTTTTCAAAAATGTATAGGTTTGCTAGGTTTCCCTAGGTGCCGGCAGAGCTAGGGTTCAAAATCTACAGCTAGGCACTTTGCAAAAAAAGGGTCCGTTTTCACTGTGAAAATGTGATGTGTCCATGTTGCGTTTTGGGCTGTTTCCTGTCGCGGGCACTAGGCCTACCCACACAAGTGAGGTACCATTTTTCTCAGAAGACTTTGGGGAATGCGGGGTGGGTGGAATTTTGTGGATCCACGCAGATTCCAGAACTTTCCACCACAGAAATGTGAGGAAAATGTGTTTTGTTTGACAAAGTTTGAGGTTTGCAAGGGATTCTGGGTAACAGAACCTGGTGAGAGCCAGACAAGTCACCCCATCCTGGATTCCCCTGGGTGTCTAGTTTTCAAAAATGTATAGGTTTGCTAGGTTTCCCTAGGTGCCGGCAGAGCTAGGGTTCAAAATCTACAGCTAGGCACTTTGCAAAAAAAGGGTCCGTTTTCACTGTGAAAATGTGATGTGTCCATGTTGCGTTTTGGGCTGTTTCCTGTCGCGGGCACTAGGCCTACCCACACAAGTGAGGTACCATTTTTCTCGGAAGACTTTGGGGAATGCGGGGTGGGTGGAATTTTGTGGATCCACGCAGATTCCAGAACTTTCCACCACAGAAATGTGAGGAAAATGTGTTTTGTTTGACAAAGTTTGAGGTTTGCAAGGGATTCTGGGTAACAGAACCTGGTGAGAGCCAGACAAGTCACCCCATCCTGGATTCCCCTGGGTGTCTAGTTTTCAAAAATGTATAGGTTTGCTAGGTTTCCCTAGGTGCCGGCAGAGCTAGGGTTCAAAATCTACAGCTAGGCACTTTGCAAAAAAAGGGTCAGTTTTCACTGTGAAAATGTGATGTGTCCATGTTGCGTTTTGGGCCGTTTCCTGTCGCGGGCACTAGGCCTACCCACACAAGTGAGGTACCATTTTTCTCGGAAGACTTTGGGAAATGCGGGGTGGGTGGAATTTTGTGGATCCACGCAGATTCCAGAACTTTCCACCACAGAAATGTGAGGAAAATGTGTTTTTTTGGACAAAGTTGGAGGTTTGCAAGGGATTCTGGGTAACAGAACCTGGTGAGAGCCAGACAAGTCACCCCATCCTGAATTCCCCTGGGTGTCTAGTTTTCAAAAATGTATAGGTTTGCTAGGTTTCCTTAGGTGCCGGCAGAGCTAGGGTTCAAAATCTACAGCTAGGCACTGTGCAAAAAAGGGTCAGTTTTCACTGTGAAAATGTGATGTGTCCATGTTGCGTTTTGGGCCGTTTCCTGTCGCGGACACTAGGCCTACCCACACAGGTGAGGTACCATTTTTCTCAGAAGACTTTGGGGAATGCGGGGTGCGTGGCATTTTGTGGATCCACGCAGATTCCAGAACTTTCCACCACAGAAATGTGAGGAAAATGTGTTTTGTTTGACAAAGTTTGAGGTTTGCAAGGGATTCTGGGTAACAGAACCTGGTGAGAGCCAGACAAGTCACCCCATCCTGGATTCCCCTGGGTGTCTAGTTTTCAAAAATGTATAGGTTTGCTAGGTTTCCCTAGGTGCCGGCAGAGCTAGGGTTCAAAATCTACAGCTAGGCACTTTGCAAAAAAAGGGTCCGTTTTCACTGTGAAAATGTGATGTGTCCATGTTGCGTTTTGGGCTGTTTCCTGTCGCGGGCACTAGGCCTACCCACACAAGTGAGGTACCATTTTTCTCGGAAGACTTTGGGGAATGCGGGGTGGGTGGAATTTTGTGGATCCACGCAGATTCCAGAACTTTCCACCACAGAAATGTGAGGAAAATGTGTTTTGTTTGACAAAGTTTGAGGTTTGCAAGGGATTCTGGGTAACAGAAACTGGTGAGAGCCAGACAAGTCACCCCATCCTGGATTCCCCTGGGTGTCTAGTTTTCAAAAATGTATAGGTTTGCTAGGTTTCCCTAGGTGCCGGCAGAGCTAGGGTTCAAAATCTACAGCTAGGCACTTTGCAAAAAAAGGGTCCGTTTTCACTGTGAAAATGTGATGTGTCCATGTTGCGTTTTGGGCCGTTTCCTGTCGCGGGCACTAGGCCTACCCACACAAGTGAGGTACCATTTTTCTCAGAAGACTTTGGGGAATGCGGGGTGGGTGGAATTTTGTGGATCCACGCAGATTCCAGAACTTTCCACCACAGAAATGTGAGGAAAATGTGGTTTTTTGGACAAAGTTTGAGATTTGCAAGGGATTCTGAGTAACAGAACCTGGTGAAAGCCAGACAAGTCACCCCATCCTGGATTTTCCTGGGTGTCTAGTTTTCAAAAAAGTATAGGTTTGCTAGGTTTCCCTAGGTGCCGGCAGAGCTAGGGTTCAAAATCTACAGCTAGGCACTGTGCAAAAAAGGGTCAGTTTTCACTGTGAAAATGTGATGTGTCCATGTTGCGTTTTGGGCCGTTTCCTGTCGCGGGCACTAGGCCTACCCACACAAGTGAGGTACCATTTTTCTCGGAAGACTTTGGGGAATGCGGGGTGGGTGGAATTTTGTGGATCCACGCAGATTCCAGAACTTTCCACCACAGAAATGTGAGGAAAATGTGTTTTGTTTGACAAAGTTTGAGGTTTGCAAGGGATTCTGGGTAACAGAACCTGGTGAGAGCCAGACAAGTCACCCCATCCTGGATTCCCCTGGGTGTCTAGTTTTCAAAAATGTATAGGTTTGCTAGGTTTCCCTAGGTGCCGGCAGAGCTAGGGTTCAAAATCTACAGCTAGGCACTTTGCAAAAAAAGGGTCCGTTTTCACTGTGAAAATGTGATGTGTCCATGTTGCGTTTTGGGCTGTTTCCTGTCGCGGGCACTAGGCCTACCCACACAAGTGAGGTACCATTTTTCTCGGAAGACTTTGGGGAATGCGGGGTGGGTGGAATTTTGTGGATCCACGCAGATTCCAGAACTTTCCACCACAGAAATGTGAGGAAAATGTGTTTTGTTTGACAAAGTTTGAGGTTTGCAAGGGATTCTGGGTAACAGAACCTGGTGAGAGCCAGACAAGTCACCCCATCCTGGATTCCCCTGGGTGTCTAGTTTTCATAAATGTATAGGTTTGCTAGATTTCCCTAGGTGCCGGCAGAGCTAGGGTTCAAGATCAACAGCTAGGCACTTTGAAAAAAGGGTCCGTTTTCACTGTGGAAATGTGGTGTGTCCATGTTGCGTTTTGGGTTGTTTCCTGTCGCGGGCACTAGGCCTACCCACACAAGTGAGGTACCATTTTTCTCAGAAGACTTTGGGAAATGTGGGGCGGGTGGCATTTTGTGGATCCACGCAGATTCCACAACTTTCCACTACAGAAATGTGAGGAAAATGTGTTTTTTTGGACAAAGTTTGAGGTTTGCAAGGGATTCTGGGTAACAGAAACTGGTGAGAGCCAGACATGTCACCCCATCCTGGATTCCCCTGGGTGTCTAGTTTTTAAAAATGTATAGGTTTGCTAGGTTTCCCTAGGTGCCGGCAGAGCTAGGGTTCAAAAACTACAGCTAGGCACTTTGCAATAAAAGGGTCCGTTTTCACCGTGAAAATGTGATGTGTCCATGTTGCGTTTTGGGCCGTTTCCTGTCGCGGGCACTAGGCCTACCCACACAAGTGGGGTTTCCATTTTTCTCGGAAGACTTTGGGGAATGCGGGGTGGGTGGAATTTTGTGGATCCACGCAGATTCCAGAACTTTCCACCACAGAAATGTGAGGAAAATGTGTTTTTTTGACAAAGTTTGAGGTTTGCAAGGGATTCTGGGTAACAGAACCTGGTGAGAGCCAGACAAGTCACCCCATCCTGGATTCCCCTGGGTGTCTAGTTTTCAAAAATGTATAGGTTTGCTAGGTTTCCCTAGGTGCCGGCAGAGCTAGGGTTCAAAATCTACAGCTAGGCACTTTGCAAAAAAAGGGTCCGTTTTCACTGTGAAAATGTGATGTGTCCATGTTGCGTTTTGGGCCGTTTCCTGTCGCGGGCACTAGGCCTACCCACACAAGTGAGGTACCATTTTTCTCAGAAGACTTTGGGGAATGCGGGGTGGGTGGAATTTTGTGGATCCACGCAGATTCCAGAACTTTCCACCACAGAAATGTGAGGAAAATGTGTTTTTTTGACAAAGTTTGAGGTTTGCAAGGGATTCTGGGTAACAGAACCTGGTGAGAGCCAGACAAGTCACCCCATCCTGGATTCCCCTGGGTGTCTAGTTTTCAAAAATGTATAGGTTTGCTAGGTTTCCCTAGGTGCCGGCAGAGCTAGGGTTCAAAATCTACAGCTAGGCACTTTGCAAAAAAAGGGTCCGTTTTCACTGTGAAAATGTGATGTGTCCATGTTGCGTTTTGGGCTGTTTCCTGTCGCGGGCACTAGGCCTACCCACACAAGTGAGGTACCATTTTTCTCAGAAGACTTTGGGGAATGCGGGGTGGGTGGAATTTTGTGGATCCACGCAGATTCCAGAACTTTCCACCACAGAAATGTGAGGAAAATGTGTTTTTTTGACAAAGTTTGAGGTTTGCAAGGGATTCTGGGTAACAGAACCTGGTGAGAGCCAGACAAGTCACCCCATCCTGGATTCCCCTGGGTGTCTAGTTTTCAAAAATGTATAGGTTTGCTAGGTTTCCCTAGGTGCCGGCAGAGCTAGGGTTCAAAATCTACAGCTAGGCACTTTGCAAAAAAGGGTCCGTTTTCACTGTGAAAATGTGATGTGTCCATGTTGCGTTTTGGGCTGTTTCCTGTCGCGGGCACTAGGCCTACCCACACAAGTGAGGTACCATTTTTCTCGGAAGACTTTGGGGAATGCGGGGTGGGTGGAATTTTGTGGATCCACGCAGATTCCAGAACTTTCCACCACAGAAATGTGAGGAAAATGTGTTTTGTTTGACAAAGTTTGAGGTTTGCAAGGGATTCTGGGTAACAGAACCTGGTGAGAGCCAGACAAGTCACCCCATCCTGGATTCCCCTGGGTGTCTAGTTTTCAAAAATGTATAGGTTTGCTAGGTTTCCCTAGGTGCCGGCAGAGCTAGGGTTCAAAATCTACAGCTAGGCACTTTGCAAAAAAAGGGTCCGTTTTCACTGTGAAAATGTGATGTGTCCATGTTGCGTTTTGGGCTGTTTCCTGTCGCGGGCACTAGGCCTACCCACACAAGTGAGGTACCATTTTTCTCAGAAGACTTTGGGAAATGCGGGGTGGGTGGCATTTTGTGGATCCACGCAGATTCCACAACTTTCCACTACAGAAATGTGAGGAAAATGTGTTTTGTTTGACAAAGTTTGAGGTTTGCAAGGGATTCTGGGTAACAGAAACTGGTGAGAGCCAGACAAGTCACCCCATCCTGGATTCCCCTGGGTGTCTAGTTTTCAAAAATGTATAGGTTTGCTAGGTTTCCCTAGGTGCCGGCAGAGCTAGGGTTCAAAATCTACAGCTAGGCACTTTGCAAAAAAAGGGTCCGTTTTCACTGTGAAAATGTGATGTGTCCATGTTGCGTTTTGGGCCGTTTCCTGTCGCGGGCACTAGGCCTACCCACACAAGTGAGGTACCATTTTTCTCAGAAGACTTTGGGGAATGCGGGGTGGGTGGAATTTTGTGGATCCACGCAGATTCCAGAACTTTCCACCACAGAAATGTGAGGAAAATGTGGGTTTTTTGACAAAGTTTGAGGTTTGCAAGGGATTCTGGGTAACAGAAACTGGTGAGAGCCAGACAAGTCACCCCATCCTGGATTCCCCTGGGTGTCTAGTTTTCAAAAATGTATAGGTTTGCTAGGTTTCCCTAGGTGCCGGCAGAGCTAGGGTTCAAAATCTACAGCTAGGCACTTTGCAAAAAAAGGGTCCGTTTTCACTGTGAAAATGTGATGTGTCCATGTTGCGTTTTGGGCCGTTTCCTGTCGCGGGCACTAGGCCTACCCACACAAGTGAGGTACCATTTTTCTCGGAAGACTTTGGGGAATGCAGGGTGGGTGGAATTTTGTGGATCCACGCAGATTCCAGAACTTTCCACCACAGAAATGTGAGGAAAATTTGTTTTTTTGGACAAAGTTTGAGGTTTGCAAGGGATTCTGGGTAACAGAACCTGGTGAAAGTCAGAAAAGTCACCCCATCCTGGATTCCACTGGCTGTCTAGTTTTCAAAAATGTATAGGTTTGCTAGGTTTCCCTAGGTGCCGGCAGAGCTAGGGTTCAAAATCTACAGCTAGGCACTTTGCAAAAAAAGGGTCCGTTTTCACTGTGAAAATGTGATGTGTCCATGTTGCGTTTTGGGCTGTTTTCTGTCGCGGGCACTAGGCCTACCCACACAAGTGAGGTACCATTTTTCTCGGAATGCTTTGGGAAATGCGGGGTGGGTGGAAGTTTGTGGATCCACGCAGATCCCACAACTTTCCACCAGAGAAATGTGAGGAAAATGTGTTTTGTTTGACAAAGTTTGAGGTTTGCAAGGGATTCTGGGTAACAGAACCTGGTGAGAGCCAGACAAGTCACCCCATCCTGGATTCCCCTGGGTGTCTAGTTTTCAAAAATGTATAGGTTTGCTAGGTTTCCCTAGGTGCCGGCAGAGCTAGGGTTCAAAATCTACAGCTAGGCACTTTGCAAAAAAAGGGTCCGTTTTCACTGTGAAAATGTGATGTGTCCATGTTGCGTTTTGGGCCGTTTCCTGTCGCGGGCACTAGGCCTACCCACACAAGTGAGGTACCATTTTTCTCGGAAGACTTTAGGGAATGCAGGGTGGGTGGAATTTCGTGGATCCACGCAGATTCCAGAACTTTCCACCACAGAAATGTGAGGAAAATGTGTTTTTTTTGACAAAGTTTGAGGTTTGCATGGGATTCTGGGTAACAGAACCTGGTGAGAGCCAGTCAAGTCACCCCATCCTGCATTCCCCTGGGTGTCTAGTTTTCAAAAATGTATAGGTTTGCTAGGTTTCCCTAGGTGCCGGTAGAGCTAGGGTTCAAAATCTACAGCTAGGCACTTTGCAAAAAAAAGGGTCCGTTTTCACTGTGAAAATGTGATGTGTCCATGTTGCGTTTTGGGCTGTTTCCTGTCGCGGACACTAGGCCTACCCACACAGGTGAGGTACCATTTTTCTCAGAAGACTTTGGGAAATGCGGGGTGGGTAGAATTTTGTGGATCCACGCAGATTCCAGAACTTTCCGCTACAGAAATGTGAGGAAAATGTGTTTTGTTTGACAAAGTTTGAGGTTTGCAAGGGATTCTGGGTAACAGAACCTGGTGAGAGCCAGACAAGTCACCCCATCCTGGATTCCCCTGGGTGTCTAGTTTTCAAAAATGTATAGGTTTGCTAGGTTTCCCTAGGTGCCGGCAGAGCTAGGGTTCAAAATCTACAGCTAGGCACTTTGCAAAAAAAGGGTCCGTTTTCACTGTGAAAATGTGATGTGTCCATGTTGCGTTTTGGGCCGTTTCCTGTCGCGGGCACTAGGCCTACCCACACAAGTGAGGTACCATTTTTCTCGGAAGACTTTGGGGAATGCAGGGTGGGTGGAATTTTGTGGATCCACGCAGATTCCAGAACTTTCCACCACAGAAATGTGAGGAAAATGTGTTTTTTGGACAAAGTTTGAGGTTTGCAAGGGATTCTGGGTAACAGAACCTGGTGAGAGCCAGACAAGTCACCCCATCCTGGATTCCCCTGGGTGTCTAGTTTTCAAAAATGTATAGGTTTGCTAGGTTTCCCTAGGTGCCGGCAGAGCTAGGGTTCAAAATCTACAGCTAGGCACTTTGCAAAAAAAGGGTCCGTTTTCACTGTGAAAATGTGATGTGTCCATGTTGCGTTTTGGGCCGTTTCCTGTCGCGGGCACTAGGCCTACCCACACAAGTGAGGTACCATTTTTCTCAGAAGACTTTGGGGAATGCGGGGTGGGTGGAATTTTGTGGATCCACGCAGATTCCAGAACTTTCCACCACAGAAATGTGAGGAAAATGTGTTTTTTGGACAAAGTTTGAGGTTTGCAAGGGATTCTGGGTAACAGAACCTGGTGAGAGCCAGACAAGTCACCCCATCCTGGATTCCCCTGGGTGTCTAGTTTTCAAAAATGTATAGGTTTGCTAGGTTTCCCTAGGTGCCGGCAGAGCTAGGGTTCAAAATCTACAGCTAGGCACTTTGCAAAAAAAGGGTCCGTTTTCACTGTGAAAATGTGATGTGTCCATGTTGCGTTTTGGGCTGTTTCCTGTCACGGGCACTAGGCCTACCCACACAAGTGAGGTACCATTTTTCTCAGAAGACTTTGGGTAATGCGGGGTGGGTGAAATTTTGTGGATCCACGCAGATTCCAGAACTTTCCACCACAGAAATGTGAGGAAAATGTGTTTTGTTTGACAAAGTTTGAGGTTTGCAAGGGATTCTGGGTAACAGAACCTGGTGAGAGCCAGACAAGTCACCCCATCCTGGATTCCCCTGGGTGTCTAGTTTTCAAAAATGTATAGGTTTGCTAGGTTTCCCTAGGTGCCGGCAGAGCTAGGGTTCAAAATCTACAGCTAGGCACTTTGCAAAAAAAGGGTCAGTTTTCACTGTGAAAATGTGATGTGTCCATGTTGCGTTTTGGGCCGTTTCCTGTCGCGGGCACTAGGCCTACCCACACAAGTGAGGTACCATTTTTCTCGGAAGACTTTAGGGAATGCAGGGTGGGTGTAATTTCGTGGATCCACGCAGATTCCAGAACTTTCCACCACAGAAATGTGAGGAAAATGTGGTTTTTTGGACAAAGTTTGAGGTTTGCAAGGGATTCTGGGTAACAGAACCTGGTGAAAGCCAGACAAGTCACCCCATCCTGGATTCCCCTGGGTGTCTAGTTTTCAAAAATGTATAGGTTTGCTAGGTTTCTCTAGGTGCCGGCAGAGCTATGGTTCAAAATCTACAGCTAGGCACTTTGCAAAAAAAAGGGTCCGTTTTCACTGTGAAAATGTGATGTGTCCATGTTGCGTTTTGGGCTGTTTCCTGTCGCGGGCACTAGGCCTACCCACACAAGTGAGGTACCATTTTTCTCAGAAGACTTTGGGGAATGCGGGGTGGGTGGCATTTTGTGGATCCACGCAGATTCCACAACTTTCCACTACAGAAATGTGAGGAAAATGTGTTTTGTTTGACAAAGTTTGAGGTTTGCAAGGGATTCTGGGTAACAGAACCTGGTGAGAGCCAGACAAGTCACCCCATCCTGGATTCCCCTGGGTGTCTAGTTTTCAAAAATGTATAGGCTTGCTAGGTTTCTCTAGGTACCGGCAGAGCTATGGTTCAAAATCTACAGCTAGGCACTTTGCAAAAAAAGGTCCGTTTTCACTGTGAAAATGTGATGTGTCCATGTTGCGTTTTGGGCCGTTTCCTGTCGCGGGCACTAGGCCTACCCACACAAGTGAGGTACCATTTTTCTCGTAAGACTTTAGGGAATGCAGGGTGGGTGGAATTTCGTGGATCCACGCAGATTCCAGAACTTTCCACCACAGACATGTGAGGAAAATGTGTTTTTTTGGACAAAGTTTGAGGTTTGCAAGGGATTCTGGGTAACAGAAACTGGTGAGCGCCAGACAAGTCACCCCATCCTGGATTTGCCTGGGGGTCTAGTTTTAAAAAATGTATAGGTTTGCTAGGTTTCCCTAGGAGCCGGCAGAGCTAGGGTTCAAAACCTACATCTAGGCACTTTGCAAAAAAAGGGTCAGTTTTCACTGTGAAAATGTGATGTGTCCATGTTGCGTTTTGGGCCGTTTCCTGTCGCGGGCACTAGGCCTACCCACACAAGTGAGGTACCATTTTTCTCAGAAGACTTTGGGGAATGCGGGGTGGGTGGAATTTTGTGGATCCACGCAGATTCCAGAACTTTCCACCACAGAAATGTGAGGAAAATGTGTTTTTTTGGACAAAGTTTGAGGTTTGCAAGGGATTCTGGGTAACAGAACCTGGTGAGAGCCAGACAAGTCACCCCATCCTGGATTCCCCTGGGTGTCTAGTTTTCAAAAATGTATAGGTTTGCTAGGTTTCCCTAGGTGCCGGCAGAGCTAGGGTTCAAAATCTACAGCTAGGCACTTTGCAAAAAAAGGGTCCGTTTTCACTGTGAAAATGTGATGTGTCCATGTTGCGTTTTGGGCTGTTTCCTGTCGCGGGCACTAGGCCTACCCACACAAGTGAGGTACCATTTTTCTCAGAAGACTTTGGGGAATGCGGGGTGGGTGGCATTTTGTGGATCCACGCAGATCCCACAACTTTCCACTACAGAAATGTGAGGAAAATGTGTTTTGTTTGACAAAGTTTGAGGTTTGCAAGGGATTCTGGGTAACAGAACCTGGTGAGAGCCAGACAAGTCACCCCATCCTGGATTCCCCTGGGTGTCTAGTTTTAAAAAATGTATAGGTTTGCTAGGTTTCCCTAGGTGCCGGCAGAGCTAGGGTTCAAAATCTACAGCTAGGCACTTTGCAAAAAAAGGGTCCGTTTTCACTGTGAAAATGTGATGTGTCCATGTTGCGTTTTGGGCCGTTTCCTGTCGCGGGCACTAGGCCTACCCACACAAGTGAGGTACCATTTTTCTCGGAAGACTTTGGGGAATGCAGGGTGGGTGGAATTTTGTGGATCCACGCAGATTCCAGAACTTTCCACCACAGAAATGTGAGGAAAATGTGTTTTTTTGGACAAAGTTTGAGGTTTGCAAGGGATTCTGGGTAACAGAACCTGGTGAGAGCCAGACAAGTCACCCCATCCTGGATTCCCCATGGTGTCTAGTTTTTAAAAATGTATAGGTTTGCTAGGTTTCCCTAGGTGCCAGCCGAGCTAGGGTTCACAAACTACAGCTAGGCACTTTGCAAAAAAAGGTTCAGTTTTCACTGTGAAAATGTGATGTGTCCATGTTGCGTTTTGGGCCGTTTCCTGTCGCGGGCACTAGGCCTACCCACACAAGTGAGGTACCATTTTTCTCAGAAGACTTTGGGGAATGCGGGGTGGGTGGCATTTTGTGGATCCACGCAGATTCCAGAACTTTCCACTACAGAAATGTGAGGAAAATGTGTTTTTTTTGACAAATTTTGAGGTTTGCAAGGGATTCTGGGTAACAGACCTGGTGAGAGCCAGACAAGTCACCCCATCCTGGATTTTCCTGGGTGTCTAGTTTTCAAAAAAGTATAGGTTTGCTAGGTTTCCCTAGGTGCCGGCAGAGCTAGGGTTCAAAATCTACAGCTAGGCACTTTGCAAAAAAAGGGTCAGTTTTCACTGTGAAAATGTGATGTGTCCATGTTGCGTTTTGGGCCGTTTCCTGTCACGGGCACTAGGCCTACCCACACAAGTGAGGTACCATTTTTCTCAGAAGACTTTGGGGAATGCGGGGTGGGTGGAATTTTGTGGATCCACGCAGATTCCAGAACTTTCCACCAGAGAAATGTGAGGAAAATGTGGTTTTTTGGACAAAGTTTGAGGTTTGCAAGGGATTCTGGGTAACAGAACCTGGTGAGAGCCAGACAAGTCACCCCATCCTGGATTCCCCTGGGTGTCTAGTTTTCAAAAATGTATAGGTTTGCTAGGTTTCCCTAGGTGCCGGCAGAGCTAGGGTTCAAAATCTACAGCTAGGCACTTTGCAAAAAAAGGGTCAGTTTTCACTGTGAAAATGTGGTCTGTCCATGTTGCGTTTTGGGCTGTTTCCTGTCGCGGGCACTAGGCCTACCCACACAAGTAAGGTACCATTTTTCTCGGAAGACTTTGGGGAATGCGGGGTGGGTGGCATTTTGTGGATCCACGCAGATTCCACAACTTTCCACTACAGAAATGTGAGGAAAATGTGTTTTGTTTGACAAAGTTTGAGGTTTGCAAGGGATTCTGGGTAACAGAAACTGGTGACAGCCAGACAAGTCACCCCATTCTGGATTCGCCTGGGTGTCTAGTTTTCAAAAATGTATAGGCTTGCTAGGTTTCCCTAGGTGCCGGCAGAGCTAGGGTTCAAAACCTACAGCTAGGCACTTTGCAAAAAAAGGGTCCGTTTTCACTGTGAAAATGTAATGTGTCCATGTTGCGTTTTGGGCCGTTTCCTGTCGCGGGCACTAGGCCTACCCACACAAGTGAGGTGCCATTTTTCTCGGAAGACTTTAGGGAATACAGGGTGGGTGGAATTTTGTGGATCCACGCAGATTCCAGAACTTTCCACCACAGACATGTGAGGAAAATGTGTTTTTTTGGACAAAGTTTGAGGTTTGCAAGGGATTCTGGGTAACAGAAACTGGTGAGAGCCAGACAAGTCACCCCATCCTGGATTCCCCAGAGTATCTAGTTTTCAAAAATGTATAGGTTTGCTAGTTTTCCCTAGGTGCCGGCAGAGCTAGGGTTCAAAATCTACAGCTAGGCACTTTGCAAAAAAAAGGGTCCGTTTTCACTGTGAAAATGTGATGTGTCCATGTTGCGTTTTGGGCCGTTTTCTGTCGCGGGCACTAGGCCTACCCACACAAGTGAGGTACCATTTTTCTCAGAAGACTTTGGGTAATGCGGGGTGGGTGGAATTTTGTGGATCCTCGCAGATTCCAGAACTTTACACGAGAGAAATGTGAGGAAAATGTGGTTTTTTGGACCAAATGTGAGGTTTGCAAGGGATTCTGGGTAACAGAACCTAGTGAAAGCCAGACAAGTCACCCCATCCTGGATTCCCCTGGGTGTCTAGTTTTCAAAAATGTATAGGCTTGCTAGGTTTCTCTAGGTGCCGGCAGAGCTATGGTTCAAAATCTACAGCTAGGCACTTTGCAAAAAAAGGGTCCGTTTTCACTGTGAAAATGTGATGTGTCCATGTTGCGTTTTGGGCTGTTTCCTGTCGCGTGCACTAGGCCTACCCACACAAGTGAGGTACCATTTTTCTCGGAATGCTTTGGGAAATGCGGGGTGGGTGGAAGTTTGTGGATCCACGCAGATTCCAGAACTTTCCACCAGAGAAATGTGAGGAA
>CAWUFW010030442.1:0-17213 GCA_963921515.1 Calotriton arnoldi
AGTTTTAAAGTGCTATTGCCACACCTATCTTCGTTGCAGGCCAAATTCTCCAAATTATTCATGAAATGACATTGTTATCATTATATATGATGGTCATGTATGAGCCTACTAATGAGCCCATGCCTTGATCATCCTTGATAATGTGCCAAAGTTGTTGCATTTTTGTATTTGTTGTTTTTATCTAACCAGGCTTTCAATCTTATTATATCATCCTTTTTCACTTTGCCATTGGTTGTTTTTTAATTGTTTGTTTTCAAAGAGTTTCTTCTTTAACACCCCTAAATTCTCAATTATTGAAAAAAAAAATTTTAAATCTTGAATTGCTCAAGTGACAACAACTGAAATGAGATTGTTGATGCTTGGTATTGCTGCTTTAACAGTGATTGCTGCACGCGTAATAGAACCATGGCTAAATGCGGGTTATGTGATTAGGCCCCAGGTGCTTCAGAACAGCCACCTCTCAGCAGGAAATGATGTAATAGAGCCACTTTAATTAAAAACACACAGAAGCAATGAGTTGTCAAAACTGAGGATAAATATGTTAGTGGAATCTACCTCGTCTTTAAGAAAATTGCAATTTTCTTTCACAGCTTGCAAAGAAATTCAAGAGTCGATGCTTTACAACTAAATAAATCAGATGAAATATGCAGCTGAGCAGTACAGAGGAAATCATAACATCACAACACATAGCTAAGCACCACGATGTTAATCACAATACAACGAAAAAGAGCATAACTGCATACAGAAAGATGAAATGCCACAGAAAATGCAAATTACCAAAACAACACCTAACACAACAAATCAAAGTTTAGCACATTGTAAATTAAATCCTATCTTATTATAAACATCGTAACTAATTGTCATAATAGTGCATAAATAAATGTAACATAACTAAAATAAGAAATCTAAAGATTCCACAGATAAAGTCAAAATAAATATATGAAAAAGAGAACATAGAATAACCAATGACATACCTGTCTCAGAATATTAAATTCAATATTTTGAGGCACAGCAAAAATAAACAATATATTAGGAGACACAACATGGAAAGATGCAAATCACGCAGTGCAAAATAACTGAATCATCGACACATTACCACATCATAATTCAAGCCACCATAATACATTTTCCGGTCATCAAGTGCTGTTTTTGGAAAGGTTCTCTAGAAACGTATCAGATTTCAAAACACGCTGCTTCTTGTGACTTCCAAATCTACACCTGGCAGACTGGTCTGTTTCCAATGTATGGGGAAGAGGTGTGGCGCAGCGGCCAGGGCGACTGACTCCGGAACCTGGGGCTCTCGGTTCGATCGCCGGCGGCAGATCAGCCCAGCACCATGTGACTCTGGGCAATAGCTCGCTTAATCTTCCCGACGGCCCCCAGCGCCGGGACACCTCTCCGGAGGTAGCTGTGCGTTTACAAATACTGGACTTACTGGACTGGACTATCACAAAAGTTACACTATACAATAGACAAAGCCTATGTCACCTTCAAAAAGTCATTTTTTCAGGTCTATTGTTATTAACTTGAAGTGGCTGTACCAGCACTTTCATACCCTCGCCTTCACTGAAATCTAAATCTCTGTTTTTTTTTAATGGGAAATATGCCTCTGATGAAGAAAGAGGAGCAGAGCCTTGTCTCGCAACTTACACAGAGCTACAGATCCAGCAGTTCTTCTGTGAGAAAGAACTCAGTTTTGCTAGCAATTACATTTGGAAGGAATCATTTCAGAATTATTACTGTGATGTCACTGGGAGACCAACCCGTCAAATACGTCCCCTGGAATGCAGCCACATAGCCTCCTTGTGAGTAAACAGGGCCTGCAGTACTTTTAAACATTAAAACGTGAAATACATTCAGGGGCATTTCATACAAAAGAAACGTTTGAAGGCCATGCCCCTTATGTTCCATGTGGAGTATATGCAGAGTACAGGAGACAAAGTATATGGCCTGCGTTCATCAGATGTGTTCCGTACGTACTGTGCACAACCCTATATGAATTGCTTGCTGGTCATGGCCCTAACTTTGCACTGCATTCTGTACATACTGAGGGCCATATGTACAAGGAGTGGCGATAACTATCGCTAACGCTAGTTAGCGGCAGTTTTTTTATCACTGCGTACCGCTGAAAACTATCGCCATGTTAGCAGCGTATTTACAAGCCGTCGCTACATGGCGATAGTTTCAGGGATCGGCGGTGGAAACTCCCGCTAACATTAGCGCAATAGCGATAGCAATTCCGGCGTTAGTGGGCGAAAACCAATAAAAGGCCCATTAGGGGCAAAAAACCTCACGTTAGTCAGCCCAACGCAAGTTTTTTTTGCCTCTAATAATCGACCTCCAATAGAAAATAGGCAAACAATCCCATAAAATGCAGAATGGGGCAGCCAGGGACAAGTATAGCACACATCAGTTACCCCCTCAAGCCACCCAACATCCAGGATGACCAGGATGAGAGCCTGGATGACTCGTTGAACCTGCATCAGTAGCCTGGATGCCCCGCTGGACCTGCGTCTGGAGCCTGGATGCCTCGCTGGACCTGCGTCTGTAGCCTGGATGCCCCGCTGGACCTGCGTCTGGAGCCTGGATGCCTCGCTGGACCTGCGTCTGGAGCCTGGATGCCCCGCTGGACCTGTGTCTGGAGCCTGGATGCCCCGCTGGACCTGCCTCTGGAGCCTGGATGCCTCGCTGGACCTGCGTCTGGAGCCTGGATGCCCCGCTGGACCTGCGTCAGTAGCCTGGAGTGGGATGCGGAGGAGCTGTGTAGTCAATGAGCCGTGGCGGTAGACATTGAGGCGCGACAATCGCCCATACCTGGTGGTGAAGTCTGGCAGGTCGCATGGAGACATGTTGCTGACCTGTGTGAGAAGACCGCCTTGAGCCCCTTGGAGCAGCGCACCAACGTAGGGAAGTCTGCATCGCATACTACGATCCAACAATACACCGTGGTGCATGGAGGGGATTACCAACGGTGGGCGGCACCTCTCTGCCACACAGGATGGATGATGTTGCGCTGGCCGGACGCTGTGGAGGGTGAGGCCCCTGAGTTGCACCGAACTTGTGTGGTGGGAGTGCTGCAACTTCACGCCTAAGGGGGCCCTGCTGCATCAACTGCATTGGGAGGTTCACCAGCGGACTTGGCGGCGACTGCAGTACACAGGCTTGTGAAATCCCACCTGACTGAGGCTCCTGCTGGCTGAGTCACAGATTTGGAGAGAGTGCAGCGGATTGCGCCACGGTGTCAATGTCCAGGTAAGGAGAAGGTGGGACGCGTAGTGGAGGAGGCCCGGGGGTCGAGTCGCCCAGGCCTAGCACCTGTAGATGACGCACCCCCAGTGGCGGCTCATCCGCTATAGCGGAAAAGCATCGTCCCACTGCTTTCAAGCAGTACAAGAAGAGGAAAAATCATCACATGATGATAACTTCCTGATGTAATCGTGCTATGTTTCCTTTGCGGGCGGGAGGGTGGGTAGGGCTGCTCCACTCACGGAGCAGGGCAGGGGCGAAGTGGCATGCCCACTTAAGTACGCAATGACTGTTTCTTCGGCCCAAAGCAGTCATGCGCACTGTCCTGTTCGTAATGCAGACGGCATTACAGTGTACATGGAGAACATGCCCACCCCTCCAGTCCCTGGCTGAACCCCTTGTCCCGGCGCCAATTACCAATCCCAACGCAGCATTGCAGCATTGTGATTGGCTTAGGGGAGGGAGCCTGGCTGTCTACTTTCTGTTCCTGGAAGCAGACTCAGGAGAGCAGGAGCAACGAAGTCACGGGACCCGGGCTCGAGGTAAGATTTCTCTCATTTAAATATTCACAACACTCGCTCACACACACACCCCCGCGTCCACGCCCCATCCAGTGTCCTTTCCGGTGTTTCCCACCTCCCAGCTGTCCAGTCCCCCCCCGCAGTACTTCTCAATGGTGGCCCCTGTGCGGCCATGCGCAGCGGGCGTACCACTGGTGTGCCAAAGGTATATATGAAGTTACGACGCATACCATTACATCGCATTCCATTACAATGCATACTAATACTAGGCATATTGCAACAGTAGGGAAGGTGTTGGATAGTGGAGATGTAAATATTACTATTCCCACTTCAGTGAGTGCAACCCTAAAACTAACCCTTGCACCCCAAAGCACACCCTGAACCCTAAAATTCATCTTTGACCCCCTAAAACACACCCTAAAAATCATATTTGACCCAAATGCACACCCCCAAATTATTATTTGACCCAAATGCACACCCCAAATTTCATAATTGACCCCAAAACACACCCCAATTTTCAGATTTTACTCCATAACACACCCCAAATTTCATCTCTGACACCCGAAACCCATACCCACCCTAAAACTTAAAAATACCCCATAACTGACCTCACAATGCATTGTAATGGAATGCCATGTAAAGGCACCTGCGTTGTTGGAGTTGCGTTGTAAAGGCATTACGATGTAATGCCTGCATTGTAATGGGCGTCTCCCGTGCCAAAGTCAAGCCACAGGCAAGCCCGTCTGTGTCCGTCTGCCCCTGGACCGCGCTCAGCTCCAAGGACCCTTCCTCTCGGACACTCCACCGCTACGACGCCAGCACCCTCCTCGCCATCAACCCTGGACGCCACATCGCCTGCCAGGACCAACCGTTGCTCCGGACTAGACATCGCCATCGCCATCACTGACGGCTACTAAATCACCCGCAAGGACCACCCTGAACGTCCAGGAGGAGGCATTGCCATCACCTACAGAAGCACACTCCGACTAACCACGCACTCTAATGACCCAACGGTGACCATGGAACACCTCAACTTCCAGATCCGGACCAACCCCAACCCCATCCTCTGTGGCACCCTCATCTGCAGGCCCCCCGGGCCTGGACCCCCATTCTCCGATACCATTGTAGATCTCATTGCACCCCAGGCTCTCCCATCCACCGACAACATCCTACTCTGTGAACTCAAGTTCCACATGGACAACCCCAGTGACCAGAACACCACCCCCTCCTGGGGAAGCTCCCCAACATCAGACTCAAGCAGCTAGTCACCGCAGCAAGCCACATAGCAGGACACACAGTCAAGCACGTCTCCTCCGCCAGCGGGAACTACAACTACAGCCACACCACTGGACTCTCCTGCACCGACCATCATTGTATACATCACGTCTTCACCATGCCCACCATACACCACCGCCATCATTGCCCTCCCTCGCAGCGGGATCAAGGCCACCGAAGAACGCCTCGTCAACTCCCTCAGCACCACCACTCCGCCAACACTTACAGACGATGACACCACAGCGTGCAACCGCCACCGATGGATCTCCAACTGCACCGACACCCTGGCACCCCTCAAGAACAAACCAGGCAAAATGTAGCACCACGTTGCGCCGTGACGCATGTAGGAATATGTGTGACCTTGTGAAGCCCGGTGCCTCATCATACCTGCATCAGGTATGATATATGCAGGGTGTGCGTTCCCATGCAACAAGGCCTCATAGGAGTGGCACAGTGAAATCCATCAGATTTCAATGTGACAATTGTAGGACGGCACTGCGTCAGTACCATGCGCCTGCCTGATGGCAGGCGTAAGGGTGACGCAGTGCCACAGGGATAGGCTGGCCCCATGCATTGCTGGAGTTGCATCATGCTTGTGACACAACTGCAGCAATGCGTGACTTTAGCGCTGACAGATATGTCAGGATTCCGGACGTATCTGTCATTACTTGCGACATGAAGCGCTGTCCAGTGAATCCAGTGCATCCATGGTGTCGCAAGAAGAACGTAGTGAAAAGTGTTGCAACGCTGTCTTGTCGCAACGCTGCAACACTTTTCATGAGTGAGGCCCAGGAATGTGCACTATCTTATTGATGGTGCGCATTCCTGCCCTGTAGTTTTGTCGCAGGGCAGCGCAGCAACATTGCTTGCAGCACGGTCCAGCACCAAAACCTGCTGAAATGAGGCCCCAAGTGTTATCTCCATTTTTAAGACCAGCTATTTTCTGGTCTTAAAAAAATGCCTCTAACTGCAGTTAAAGGCAGTTTTTTTGGTCTTCCACACTTCAGGAATTCCCTTGTAAATATCGCGAAGTGGGGTTAGCGGCCGTTTTTGCACAGGAACGCCTCCCTTGCATGTCATTATCGCTAAAAGAAGTGGCGATCTTTGAAATGGACGTTTTTGCTGGAAAACTGCCGCTAACAGAGGTTAGCGACAGCTTGTGAATACGGCGATAAAAATATCGCCGCATTAGCGGCGGAAAAGTGCAGCTAATGCAGCGTTAACTCCTTGTACATATGCCCCTGAGTTTCGTACACACAGTTCATGATCTAAGTCCGAACAATTACATGCTGAATGTAGAGCCTTGTGAGGTCCTCTATTCAGTTCACACTAGTACTATGCACATGACATGTCCATCAGGCATATCCTGGGGCAGATCTACAAGAAAGTGCCGCAGCGTGGCGCTGCAAGCCCTTTGGCTGCGCCACGCTGCGGCACTTTCAGAGCACAGGAATGCGACATATTTACAAGAATATGTCGCATTCCTGTGCTCTCCCCTGCGCTGGCGCACAAACAGCTGCCAAGCGCCGGCGCAGGCACCCTTGCACCATGGTGCAAGGATGCCTGCGCCATGGGAGATTGTTTCTGTGCAGGAAGGGGCACCTTTCTGCACAAAAACAATCAGTACAGGCTTTTTCCTCTTTCAATGCGTGCTGCAGAATGCAGCACGCATTGAAAGAGGAAAAAACGAGGAGAAATCCTCGGTGCGCCTTGCTACGCCACCTCTAGGGTGGCGTAGCTTTCAGACGCATCTCCAGATTTACAATTTCTCGTAAATCTGGAGATGTGTCTTGTTCCATGGGTGTTGCGTGGGAACACCCACAGCAACACCCATGGAACGCCCCTTCAACGCAAAGTGCTGCGTGTGAAGGGACGGTATTTACAAGGAGAGGAAAAGTCACGCATGGTGGCTTTTCCTCTCCTTGTAAATATCGAGGAGCCCCCTGCGCCACCAGTACGTCACGAAAAGTGACGTACTGGTGGCGCAGGGGGCTTGTAAATCTGCCCCCCTGTACGCAGTAATGCCTGAGCCAAGCGCGCACGGCCCATGGCCTATGCTCAAGGCCCCTAGTCATCCTGCAACACGAACAACTTTGAGCTGTAATCCACCGAAATTCTCTTCTATGGATACAAAGATATAGCTGGATGATGTAGTGTCTGACGCTATATGATCTTATGGACACAGGCCACTCCCTGAGTCATCAGTTCCACTCTGTTTTCTAAAGTTGTTCATTATCGCTCCATCACATTTTCCTGTAACGTGCTTTGGTTTTGAAGGCATTTATCTCTGATATCTTAATTATGCAAATACATCTGCTTAGTACTTCCAACTTGATATTGCTTTTGACTGCAGCACATCAAGAATGATGCAGCATGCTATATGTGTGTTCTTAGAAAACGTGGACAGCCTTGCACTCCTGTCCTTGCGTTAACTCACTGTCAAAAATAAATATAATTTATAATTTACTTAATTCACACAGCTTATATACAAAATTCTGTCCCAACAGGTAAAAAGCACCTTCCACTTTGAAAGTTGGCTCTTTAAAATCACAGACAACATAACTTCTAGGTGAGAGAAGAGCTGGGTTTAGATTGGGTGAAATGCTGTTCTTCTAGCTGCAACAGTGTAACCAAAGCAAGACTTCTTTCGCCTCATTGCCTCTCTTTTTTGCCCTAAAATGTCATTCTCTACTAATAATAAAAGTGGAGGCTGTCAGGGAGGAAATTCTAGGAAAGGAAGATGCCTTCTCAATAATACTAGACAGATGTAGAAGAGCGACTGGGCTTGCATGAAGGGGTTAGAACTGAAGGGTAATCCAGAGATATCCACTTCCAGATTCCATCTGGTACTGTCCGCAGCAATTATTCAAGTGCTTTGTCTCTCACCTTTCATCAGGAACCTAGGGGCATATTAGCAAGACCGGCGATAAAATTATCGCCGTTTTAGCGGCAAGAAACTGCCGCTAAAACGGCGATAATGGGCTTGCTAATATGCGTTATGGAATTCAATAGAAGCCCAGGTTAGATGTGCAGGACATCTAACCTGGGCTTCTATTGGAATTCTATAACGCATATTAGCAAGCCCATTATCGCCGTTTTAGCGGCAGTTTCCTGCCGCTAAAACGGCGATAATTTTATCGCCGGTCTTGCTAATATGCCCCCCAGTCACTGCCTGATTAGAGTTCGCCAAACTGACGCTGGTGTGCCTTTGGACCCAGTCGGTGCATGAGAGGGTTTCAGAGCAGTGAACACCAGCTCAATATTTTAGCCTCCTTCTGCCTAGCTTTTGCGTGAAAAGCTTTATTTCGATCCCTAGGATCATAAGAGCAACATCCAAAGACAAATATAAATACATTTACTTACAATATTTATAGACAGCACAATCAGTTTTTCTCCCATACAACCCCACATTAGGACAAAACATGCCTTTTAATCTTGAATCAGTTTCAAGATTAAGGAGACATTGCAAGGTTCAAGTGCGAACACAGGCTATGACATGCTACCATCAAATGCAGGTAAATGCATTAAAATGCATGAATAAAAGGCATATTACTGTTAAAAAATCAATTGAGTATTTGTGGGCCATTTGGTAAAGTGCAGGATGCTAGCCCTGTCTTTGTCAAGCTGCAAGTTATAAACATACACTTAGACACGCTTCTAGATAGATAAAACAGATGCATGGGAAGGTATGTCTATTAAAATATTTAAAAAGTTGAAAAGACCCATAAAACAGTAGTGCAGGGAAATAGTATACAAGAATCCGAAGTACAGTATGTGCATCAATATATAACAAGGTTTTTATCAGGGATTGGGACAAAAGGGGAAGAGAAATATCACACCTCTTATATGTTGAAGGAACACTTAGCCAGTGACTTATAGGCACTTAGGGGGTGATTTACTAAGATTTTGCGCCATGTTTGTGTCACAAAAGTGATGGAAATTGGCGCAAAATCTTTTTTTTCCAATTTACTTTCCAGCGCTACACTTGTTTAGCGCTGGAAATAACGGAAAAGTAACATGAAGAAGCGCACAGCACTGCTTTGCATTACTTTGCGCCATGGGGGTGTACCAATGTTGGAGCATGGGCGTTCCCATGCAACCAGCCAAGGTTTCTCACGCTAAATCCAATTTACTAAGTAAAGTAGATTGGGTTTAGTGTGAGAAAACTGCACACTTTTCAAGTAGGCGCAAGGAAGTCGAAGTGCTTTCAATTCTCCTTCCTGTTCCGACTTTGCATGTTTGCTGCACTGTACAGCACGCATACAAAGAGGGAAAAGGTTTGAAGTGAGTCTCAGCATAGTATTTTGTACTGGAAGGGTACCCTTCCAGTACAAAACCTATGCTAGACTCACGGAGACACCTTTGCACCATGGCACAAAGGTGTCTCCGTGGCGCACAGCAACTGACTTCAGTGCCGGTGCTAGTGAGAGGGGAGGAGAGTGCCTTATTTTATTAAATAGGGGCGCTCTCCTCCTCTCTCCTTTTCACGTAACACAGCGCAGCATTTGCGGCTGCTGCTATGCGCTGTGTGAAAAATTGGTAAATCTCTCCCTTAGTGCACCAAATCCAAGCAGACATTAAAAATGTGCCAATAGCAAACACTTTAACTCACTTTGTGTCTGTACTAAGTATTCTGATGGCCTCCAGGTACTTTCTAGTTCCCAGGGACTGACAGATGGGCACTATCCATTTGTTTCTTTTGTGGGGCATACGCTTGATAAAAGAATAATATGTGAGTGGGTGTCTCCAGTGCTCCCATACATCCTGGGCATATATCAGCTTTGACTGCTGCATCAAAGGTTTTTTGTAGCTACAAAAAACCTTTGTCGGTAGCAACTTATATGTAAACTGTATTTACAGTTTGGCTGCCATCATCGGCACAATTTCGTCTATAATAGACTCATGGCAAAGGTGGGGTTTGTAATCCAGACATTCCCCAGTTCGGGTGCCTGTATTTACAGTGACCCTTTGGACTGCCATAAATTCCCAGTAAATGCTTTTTAGACTGGCTTTGGAGACTGAGATCAGGTCCACTAGATATAGCCCAAAAATCTCCAATCCCAACCTACCGAATATGTCTGTGTGTGGGTTCATTAGTCTCTGTGTGGGTATGTGAGTGGGTGCATGAGTCTCTGCGTGGGTATGTAAGTGGGTGCATGAGTCTCTGTGTGGGTATTCAAGTGGGTGCATGAGTCTCTGAGTGGGTATGTAACTGGGCACGAGTCTTTGAGTGGCTCTGTGAGTGGGTGTATAACTCTCTGAGTGGGTATGTTAGTAGGCACATGAGTCTCTGAGTGAGTCTGTGGGTGGGTGCATGAGTGTCTGAGTGGGTATGTGAGTGGGTGCATGAGTGTCTGACTGGGTATGTTAATGGGTGCATGAGTCTCTGTGTGGGAATGCGAGTGGGTACATGAGTCCCTGAGTGGGCATGTGTGTGGATGCATGACTCTCTGAGTGGGTCTGTGAGTGGGTGCATAACTCTCTGAGAGGAGTTTGTGAGTGGGTGCATGAGTCTCTGAGTGGGTGTGCGAGTGGGTGCATTAGTCTCTCAGTGGGTCTGTGACTGGGTGTATGAGTGTCTGAGTGGGACTGTGAGTGGGAGCATGACTGTCTGAGTAGGTATGTGAGTGGGTGCATGAGTCTCTGTGTGAGTATGTGAGTGGGTGTGTGAATGTCTGAGTGGGTCTGCGAGTGATGGCATCAGTGTCTGAGTGGGTCTCGGAGCGGTTGTGTCAGTGTTGGAATAAATCTGTGAGTGGGTGAATCAGTGTGTGAGTGCATCTCTGAGTGGTTGTGTGAGTGTATAAGTAAAACAGTTGGCAAGTGTGCATATATATATATATATTTTTTTTTTCAAATACTTTCACCAATATTCGCAACAACGTCAATAATCTCGACGTCCCAGTGAAGGTACCCACGGCATTGTTGCGAATATCGCATGTGATTAAAAAGATACATTTTGGACACACAACTTGCCACTAAAACCCCCATTTCTCAAACATAGGGTCAGAGCACTGCCACTCTGACCACTTATGTCAGCTGTCATAGACAGTCGCGCCTTTCTGTTCAGGTTGCAGTCAGCCAATCACAGCATTCCTGTTGGCGTGCACGGTCACGATTATTCGCGAATTGATACAAAATATCCGCAGACAAAGACATCACTAACTTTTTCTTCTTAAATTTATCAAAAAGTACTGAATGGATTTGCACCAAATAATAAAAAGCACAATCTGCGTAACAACATCTATCTTTCTTTCAAATTTGCTGTAATTCCATCCAGTGGTTCTGGCTGTAGGTTCCACTACGTGTCCTATGGGAATTAACATAGTAAGACGCACTTTTTTTGAGCCCCCTTTTTCTTAACCCCCACTTGACGGATCACCACGAAACTTGCCATGCCAAAGAAAACTTACTATTACACATTTTTGGGAAAATTTCGTGAAAATTCGTCAGCCGGCACCAAAGATAAAGGCAAGTCAAAGAACATTTTTCCTATGGAAACTAGGTCCTACATATATATGTATTACCTAGTTATAGTAAGGTCCAAAGTAACTTTGGCACCGCTTGAGTAACCATCACGACGAAATGTTAAAAAAAACCTCCCTATTTTGGTTCGGCTGCTGTGTTGAATGTTTCAGGGTGATCCGTCAAGCATAGACCGAGAAAAATGAGGGGGGTCCCAAAACGGATTTTCCCCATGTTATGTCTATGGGGATTTTTCATTTTTTTAACATGACTACACCCGAACCGCTTAACGGAATGACACCAAATTTGGTAGAAAGCTAGATGTTGGTCCAGGAAGCGTACTTTTTGTGATATTGTGTAAATCTGTTCAGTAGTTTCAGAGATATTTAAGTTAGAAAGATATAGATATCTGGGGATGTGAGCTCTTGCAGTGGACTCGCGTATCCTTTTAAAATTTGATTGACTGCCAACACTTCAACCTGGAAGTGTTGGCAGCCATCTTGAAGCTGACTTCCACAAAAAAAGTAAAAAATAAAGAAAAGTAGGCATAGTAAGAATACCATGACCCCCCCCAGTTATGGTGAGGGGGTCCAATAGGGACCCTGCTGGGGGTTCAAAATAAATATAAAAAGATGCCTAGCTCCAGCGCGTCTTTTTTATGAAGCCCCCGGGAGGGCCAAATCCTGGGACCAGTGTTTATTAATTATGCGGGAGGTGCCAATGCAGCACCCCCCGAACCTCTACCTCCCCGCGGCAAACAATAAAATGAAGTGGGGACCCACATGGCCCCCCTTCAGCCCTGGGGACGACATCAATCCCAGGGCTATGTGTGAAATTAGTGTGGGGTGGCCTGTATGGCCTCCCAGCAGACCTGGGGACTGCCACCTCCCGGGGGCATTCTTTACAATGTATGCAGGGGTTGCAGGGCAACCCCCATGCCCCAGGGACCGTCACCTCCCCAGGGCAAATGTTGTGTTAATGTAGGGGGCACACTAGGCACCCCCATAGCCCTGGTGACCACTACCTCCCTGGAGTGAAATATGACATAAATGTCTCCTCAGGGCTAAATGTAATATGAATGAGGGGGGGCTCCATCCCCGTGCAGCCCAGGGGACCGCCACCTCCCCGGGGCTAAATGTATTATGAATGAAGGGGGGCTATGGCCCCCTGCAGCCCCGGGGACCTCCACCTCCCCGGGTCTAATATATGAAATTAATGTGGGAAGGCACGCCCAGGGATCGCCACCTCCCTGGAGCTAAACTGAAAACAATGCGTGGGCCGTGGGCACCCCCTGAATCCCTGGGGACCACCACCTCCCTGGGCTGTGTCCTGCAATGGAGGGGGCTGTGCGGCCCCTCCCCTGCATCAATAGATGGCCCTGGGGACCACAACCCCTAGGGCTTGCTCCTGCTATGTCCCGGGAAATAGCTGTTTGCTATGGCTTGGCGGGAGCGTTACCGCTCCTACCAGGCCATAGCAACCTGTGCTCCGCTTTGAGCAAGCGAGAGCATTTTTCTCTCACTTGCTCAAAGCAGAGTACAATTGCTTTGACAGAGAGGGAGCAGTATGTTAGCTGCCCCCTCTTTGTCAAAGCAATGCTGACTTCCGCAGGAGGCGGGGAGCTGGCAGGGACTGCTGGGGAATTGAGGCTATCCCTGCGGTCCCCAACACTAGAAAGTGGGTGCCCTGGGTGGGACCAGGGCACCCTCACTAGAGGCGGGGCCCTGGGGGATGGGATCCCCGGGGCAAAAAACAGCCCAGGAGGGGGCCCGCGATCCCCCCATTATTTATTAAAAAACGTTAAAAAGAGGGCGGGCCTCAGGGGATAGTATCCCCGGGACCGAAATTGGCCATGTAGGGGGCACCCAAAGTCCCCCTCCCTTTTCATTAAAAAAAGGGATGGGGTCCCCGTGGCTGAATTCCGCAGAGGGAGGGGGCTGGGCAGCCCCCTTCCCCTTTTCAAACTAGGCCTAGCCCTGGGGAAGGAGTCCCCTCCCGTAATAAATAAAAAAATATTTCAAACACACGCACACCCATATAGCCACTCTCACATTCACTCACTTACCCATATAATCACTCATATTCCCCATCACTCACCTATATTACCTTTCACATACCCAGTTACTTACCCATATACCACTGACACATCCACACACTCAACCATGCAGCCATGCACACACTCACTCACCTATACAGCCCCTTACACATACACTCACTAACCCATACAGCCACTGACTCACCCACTCGCGCATCCAAATAGGCAGTCACACAACTCCTGTCCGACCCACACAGACATACAGACAACCATGCAGGTACTCAGACAAGCAATCACTCACCCATACAGTCAGTCATGTACCCACTCACCCACCCATACAGCCACTTAGATACTAACTGACAGACTGATACAGACATTCAAACAACCAGTCTCTCACCCATACATTCACTAAAACATCTAATCACCCACTTATACAGTCAGTCACGTACCCATTGAATCGTCCATACAGGTACTCATGCACTCACCAATACACCTTAGTATATATATTGAACACTCATAAACTTTTTAAAAACACTCACAGTAACTGGATGATGTCATCAGTGTTGTCATTTGAGATGTCATCAGTGATGTTACTGACCATGTCATGAGTTATGTAATATGTGAGGTCAAAGCGTCCGCCTCGCCCCCTTCCGATCCAAGGCCACCAAGATCATCTGCGGCGTACCCCAGGGCTCCTCCCTCAGCCCGACGCTGTTCAACATCTACATGGCACCCCTCGCCCACGTCGCCCGACAGCACAACCTCAACATCATCTCCTACGCCAACGACACCCAGCTGATCCTCTCCCTCACCAAAGACCCTCACACCGCCAAAGCCCACCTCCACGAAGGAATGAAGGCCGTCGCCGAATGGATGAGTTCCAGCCGCCTGAAGCTGAACTCGGACAAGACGGAGGTCCTCATCCTTGGTTCCAACCCTTCAGCCTGGGATGACTCCTGGTGGCCGACATCACTGGGAACAGCCCCGACACGCACCGACCATGCACGCAACCTAGGGGTCATCCTCGACTCCACCCTCTCCATGACTAAGCAGGTCAACTCTGTTTCCTCATCCTGCTTCAACACCCTCCGAATGCTCCGCAGGATCTTCAAGTGGATCCCCACCGAAACAAGGAAAACAGTCACCCAGGCCCTCGTCACCAGCAGGCTGGACTACGGAAACGCCCTCTATGCAGGAACGACGGCTAAGCTCCTGAGACGGCTGCAACGCATCCAGAACGCCTCTGCACGTCTTATCCTCGACATCCCCCGCCGCAGCCACATCACACCCCACCTGAGAGACCTGCACTGGCTCCCTGTCAACAAGAGGATAACCTTCAAGCCCCTCACCCATGCACACAAACCACTCCACAACTCCGGACCAGCCTTCCTCAACAGACGACTCAGCTTCTACACCCCCACCCACCAGCTCCGCTCCACCAGCCTCGCCCTCGCCACAGTCCCCCGCATCCGGAAAATGACCGCCGGCGGCAGATCCTTCTCCCACCTCGCCGCCAAGACCTGGAACACCCTCCCCACCAACCTTCGGCAGACCCAAGACCTACTGGCCTTCAGAAGACTCCTCAAGACCTGGCTCTTCGATCAGTAGCAGCACCCCCTCTCTCTTCCCCCAGCGCCTTGAGACCCTCGCGGGTATGTAGTGCGCTTTATAAGTGACCTGATTGATTGATTGATTGATTGATTGATAAGCAGTGCATTGGGGAGGCACGAGTTAAACTTGAGCCAAACGATAACGTCCCTGTAACCTTTGTTTTTTTTTCAGTGAATATATATATATATTAACTGTAAAAAACCAAGGGTACAGGGATGTTATAGTTAGGAAATAGAATTTAAAAAACCTTAGAAATTCTGTAGAAAAACAAAGATCAGAGGGACATTATGGTTAGGTTAAGATTTTATACAACAAAATCATAGAAATTCAGCAGTTATAGTTAGAGTTATCTCAAGTAACTATAATTCGTGCCCTAAGGGAACTATAACTCGCACCCTTGCATTGCATTGCTAATTATCCCACATATTACAACAGTCATGATATCTTCTATGACATCATTGATAATATCACTGTAACATTTGCAGTGAAATTATTGATGAGGAAACTGTGCATGGTCGAGGCGCAAAATATAGTTACCTTAGAGCATAAGTTATAGTTACTATAATTCTAACTATAACTGTTAAATTTCTACAGTTTTATGTGTGTAAAATCTGAACGTAACTATAACATCCTAGTTTCCATATGAAAAATGTTTTTTTGACTTGCATATAACTTTCGGGCCATTTGACGAATCTTCAGGAACTTTTTCAAAATAAGTGCGCCGCTAATTGTAGCTGTCACAGGAACAAACATTTAAAAAAAAGAAAAGGGGGCAGGGTAGAAACACCCTGACCATCTAGGCCTCTTGGGGGAGTCCCACAGGGACCCCCAGGGTCCAAGAAAGCATTAACAAAAATTAGGTGGGAGAAACGCTGGATCCACTACTCCCGCAGAAATTCTGAAATTAAAAAATAAAACGAAGTGATGGCTCCCACGCTTCAATTAATATAGGCTTCCTGGTGGGCCAGGTCCCAAGAGCAAGTTCTTATAGTAATGTGGGGGTGCCCATGTGGCACCCACACGCCCCTGGGACTGCCACCTCCCCAGGGCACTGTACTATACAAAATGCTGGGGTCCCACTCGGCCCCCCTGAAGCCCGGGGCTCATAAACATTTTAATTTTTAGAATGCGGGGGAGGCCCTACAGCCTCACATGCAGCCCCGGGGTCTGTCACCTCCCCAAAGCTAGTTGAGACAAATGTGGGGGGGGGCAGGCATCCCCACCGCAGCCCCGGGGACCTCCACCTTGCCGGGGCTAAATTGAATATTAGTGCGGGTTGCTCCAGTCCCCCCACGCAGCCCCGGGGGCTGCCGCCTCCCTGGAGCAAGTCTTTTAAATTAAATATTGTCTTGTGGCTCATGGCCTCCTGGCCTGCCTGGATACGTTGGCAGGCCTGGCTGCCATGATGACTTTTGCGCACGTTACTCTTAACTGTTGTTCTGTCGCCCTCGGCCACTGCCAAGTTATTATACAACTGTCTGCATTTTCTGCTTCTCACCTTTTCTCCTATACCCTTTGGGCTCTGTCTGAACAACAGTTACAAGGTCGAATAACAAATCCCTGGTTCTTACTGATTTGGCCCGTCCCTCGCACCTAGACATAACACCATGTACAGCTGCCATGGAGAAATTAGTGTGCTTTTAATAATGCGGTCGCTCGCTTTAGAAGGCACTTGGAGACGAACTTTCCAGAGAGAAGAGCTGTGATTGTCTGCTGATGTAGTTTTGCATCTAGAGACTGAGGTATGGGTGTTCGCTAGTCAAAGCCCAAAGGTCTTCTATTCTCATAATAAACTGGCTTCCAGCACGGGGAGGGTGGTAATGTTAGTTAGGCGATACAAAAGGGGATGATGGACGGAACGTTTGAGCCAATCAAACACTCACCCCCAGTCAACTGATCTGGGTTTAATCCATCATCATTCTTTAGCTCACTCCACCACCCCAGTTCAGACATGGCCATATGCAAATCAGTCTGACCCTGTGCCTCATGGGAACAGTCCAGCCCGAACTGCCAAGCCATGTCTTCCCTGGACCGGAAACAAGCACCCTAGGACCGGTTTC
>CAWUFW010030443.1:0-17212 GCA_963921515.1 Calotriton arnoldi
AAGCAGATCCTACTCTCCTACATTTGGGTAGTGTAGGGGTTCGTGCTGGGGGTAGTTTTTTAGGGTTTAGGGTAGTGCAGTGGTGTTTGTGTAGTGTAGGAGGTCGTGTTTTAGGGTTTAGGGTAGTGCAGTGGTCTTTGGGTAGTGTAGGGAGTCGTGCGGGGGTATTGTTTTAGAGTTTAGGGTAGTGCAGTGGTCTTTGGGTAGCGTAGGGGGTCGTGCGGGGGTAGTGTTTTAGGGATTAGGGTAGTGCATTGGTGTTTGGGTAGTGTAGGGGGTCATGTGGGGGTAGTGTTTTAGGGTTTAGGGCAGTGCAGTGGTGTTTAGGTAGTGTACGGGGTTGTGCTGGGGGGAGTGTTTTAGGGTTTAGGGCAGTGCAGTGGTGTTCGGGCAGTGTAGGGGGTCGTGCTGGGGGGAGTGTTTTAGTGTTTAGGGCAGTGCAGTGGTGTTCGGGTAGTGTAGGGGGTCGTGCTGGGGGGGTATTTTAGGGTTTAGGGTAGTGCAGTGGTGTTCAGGTAGTGTAGGGGGTCGTGCTGGGGGTAGTGTTCTAGGGTTTAGGGCAGTGCAGTGGTGTTCGGGCAGTGTAGGGGTTCGTGCTGGGGGTGGTGTTTTAGGGTTTAGGGCAGTGCAGTGGTGTTCGGGCAGTGTAGGGGGTCGTGCTGGGGGTGGTGTTTCAGGGTTTAGGGCAGTGCAGTGGTGTTCGGGCAGTGTAGGGGGTCGTGCAGGGGGTGGTGTTTCAGGGTTTAGGGCAGTGCAGTGGTGTTCAGGCAGTGTAGGGGGTCGTGCAGGGGTGGTGTTTCAGGGTTTAGGGCAGTGGTGTTCGGGCAGTGTAGAGGGTCATGCTGGGGGTGGTGTTTCAGGGTTTGGGGCAGTGCAGTGGTGTTCGAGCAGTAAAGGGGGTCGTGCTGGGGGTGGTGTTTCAGGGTTTAGGGCATTGCAGTGGTGTTCGGGCAGTGTAGGGGGTCGTGCTGGGGCTGGTGTTTCAGGGTTTAGGGCAGTGCAGTAGTTTTCGGGCAGTGTAGGCGGTCGTGCTGGGGCTGGTGTTTCAGGGTTTAGGGCAGTGCAGTGGTGTTCGGGCAGTGTACGGGGTTGTGCTGGGGCTGGTGTTTCAGGGTTTAGGGCAGTGCAGTGGTGTGCGAGCAGTGTACGGGGTTGTGCTGGGGCTGGTGTTTCAGTGTTTAGGGCAGTGCAGTGGTGTTCGGGCAGTGTAGGGGGTCTTGCTGGGGGCGATGTTTCAGGGTTTAGGGCAGTGCAGTGGTGTTCGGGCAGTGTAGGGGGTCGTGCTGGGGCTGGTGTTTCAGGGTTTTGGGCAGAGCAGTGGTGTTCGGGCAGTGTAGGGGGTCTTGCTGTGGGTGGTGTTTCAGGGTTTAGGGCAGTGGTGTTCGGGCAGTGTAGGGGGTCTTGCTGGGGGTGATGTTTCAGGGTTTAGAGCAGTGCAGTGGTGTTCGGGCAGTGTAGGGGATGGTGCAGGGGGTGATGTTTCAGGGTTTAGGGCAGTGCAGTGGTGTTCGGGCAGTGTAGGGGTCGTGCTGGGGCTGGTGTTTCAGGGTTTAGGGCAGTGCAGTGGTGTTCGGGCAGTGTAGGGTGTCTTGCTGGGGGTGGTGTTTCAGGGTTTAGGGCAGTGGTGTTCGGCCAGTGTAGGGGGTCTTGCTGGGGGTGATGTTTCAGGGATTAGGGCAGTGCAGTGGTGTTCGGGCAGTGTAGGGGGTCTTGCTGGGGGTAGTGTTTCAGGGTTTAGGGCAAAGCAGTGGTGTTCGAGCAGTATAGGGGGTCGTGCTGGGGATGGTGTTTCTGGGTTTAGGGCAGTGCAGTAGTGTTCGAGCAGTGTAGGGGTTGTGCAGGGGTGGTGTTTCAGGGTTTAGGGCAGTGCAGTGGTGTTCGGGCAGTGTAGGGGGTCGCGATGGGGGTGGTGTTTCAGGGTTTAGGGCAGTGCAGTGGTGTTCGGGCAGTGTAGGGGGTCATGCACGGGGTGGTGTTTCAGGGTTTAGGGCAGTGCAGTGGTGTTTGGGCAGTGTAGGGTGTCGTGCTGGGGCTGGTGTTTCAGGGTTCAGGGCAGTGCAGTGGTATTCAGGCAGTGTAGGGGGTCGTGCTGAGGCTGGTGTTTCACGGTTTAGGGCAGTGCAGTGGTGTTCGGGCAGTGTAGGGGGTCGTGCTGGGGGAGTGTTTTAGGGTTTAGGGTAGTACAGTGGTGTTTGGGCAGTGTAGGGGGTCGTGCTGGGGGTAGTGCTTTAGGGTTTAGGGTAGTGCAGTGGTGTTTGGGTAGTGTAGGGGGTCGTGCTGGGGGTAGTGATTTAGGGTAGTGCAGTGGTGTTTGGGTAGTGTAGGGGATACTGCTGGGGGTAGTGTTTTAGGGTTTAGGGTAGTGCAATGGTGTTTGGGTAGTGTAGGGGGTACTGCTGGGGGTAGTTTTTAGGGTTTAGGGTAGTGCAGTGGTGTTTGGGTAGCGTAGGGGGTACTGCTGGGGGTAGTGTTTTATGGTTTAGGGTAGTGCAGTGGTGTTTGGGTAGTGTAGGGGTTCGTGCTGGGGGTAGTTTTTAGGGTTTAGGGTAGTGCAGTGGTGTTTGTGTAGTGTAGGAGGTCGTGTTTTAGGGTTTAGGGTAGTGCAGTGGTCTTTGGGTAGTGTAGGGAGTCGTGCGGGGGTATTGTTTTAGAGTTTAGGGTAGTGCAGTGGTCTTTGGGTAGTGTAGGGGTCGTGCGGGGGTAGTGTTTTAGGGATTAGGGTAGTGTATTGGTGTTTGGGTAGTGCAGGGGGTCATGCGGGGTAGTGTTTTAGGGTTTAGGGCAGTGCAGTGGTGTTTAGGTAGTGTAGGGGGTCGTGCTGGGGGAGTGTTTTAGGGTTTAGGGCAGTGCAGTGGTGTTCGGGCAGTGTAGGGGGTCGTGCTGGGGGAGTGTTTTAGTGTTTAGGGCAGTGCAGTGGTGTTCGGGTAGTGTAGGGGGTCATGCTGGGGGGAGTATTTTAGGGCTTAGGGTAGTGCAGTGGTGGTCAGGTAGTGTAGGGGTCGCGCTGGGGGTAGTGTTCTAGGGTTTAGGGCAGTGCAGTGGTGTTCGGGCAGTGTAGGGGGTCGTGCTGGGGGTGGTGTTTTAGGGTTTAAGGCAGTGCAGTGGTGTTCGCGCAGTGTAGGGGGTCGTGCTGGGGGTGGTGTTTCAGGGTTTAGGGCAGTGCAGTGGTGTTCGGGCAGTGTAGGGGGTCATGCAGGGGGTGGTGTTTCAGGGTTTAGGGCAGTGCAGTGGTGTTCAGGCAGTGTAGGGGGTCGTGCAGGGGTGGTGTTTCAGGGTTTAGGGCAGTGGTGTTCGGGCAGTGTAGATGGTCATGCTGGGGGTGGTGTTTCAGGGTTTGGGGCAGTGCAGTGGTGTTCGAGCAGTAAAGGGGATCGTGCTGGGGGTGGTGTTTCAGGGTTTAGGGCAGTGCAGTGGTGTTCGGGCAGTGTAGGCGGTCGTGCTGGGGCTGGTGTTTCAGGGTTTAGGGCAGTGCAGTGGTGTTCGGGCAGTGTACGGGGTTGTGCTGGGGCTGGTGTTTCAGGGTTTAGGGCAGTGCAGTGGTGTGCGGGCAGTGTACGGGGTTGTGCTGGGGCTGGTGTTTCAGGGTTTAGGGCAGTGCAGTGGTGTTCGGACAGTGTAGGGGGTCTTGCTGGTGGTGGTGTTTCAGGGTTTAGGGCAGTGGTGTTCGGGCAGTGTAGGGGGTCTTGCTGGGGGTGATGTTTCAGGGATTAGGGCAGTGCAGTGGTGTTCGGGCAGTGTAGGGGGTCTTGCTGGGGGTAGTGTTTCAGGGTTTAGGGCAAAGCAGTGGTGTTCGAGCAGTATAGGGGGTCGTGCTGGGGATGGTGTTTCTGGGTTTAGGGCAGTGCAGTAGTGTTCGAGCAGTGTAGGGTGTTGTGCAGGGGGTGGTGTTTCAGGGTTTAGGGCAGTGCAGTGGTGTTCGGGCAGTGTAGGGGGTCGCGATGGGGGTGGTGTTTCAGGGTTTAGGGCAGTGCAGTGGTGTTCGGGCAGTGTAGGGGGTCATGCACGGGGTGGTGTTTCAGGGTTTAGGGCAGTGCAGTGGTGTTCGGGCAGTGTAGGGTGTCGTGCTGGGGCTGGTGTTTCAGGGTTCAGGGCAGTGCAGTGGTGTTCGGGCAGTGTAGGGGGTCGTGCTGGGGGAGTGTTTTAGGGTTTAGGGTAGTACAGTGGTGTTTGGGCAGTGTAGGGGGTCGTGCTGGGGGTAGTGCTTTAGGGTTTAGGGTAGTGCAGTGGTGTTTGGGTAGTGTAGGGGGTCGTGCTGGGGGTAGTGATTTAGGGTAGTGCAGTGGTGTTTGGGTAGCGTAGGGGGTACTGCTGGGGGTAGTGATTTATGGTTTAGGGTAGTGCAGTGGTATTTGGGTAGTGTAGGGGTTCGTGCTGGGGGTAGTTTTTTAGGGTTTAGGGTAGTGCAGTGGTGTTTGTGTAGTGTAGGAAGTCGTGTTTTAGGGTTTAGGGTAGTGCAGTGGTCTTTGGGTAGTGTAGGGAGTCGTGCGGGGGGTATTGTTTTAGAGTTTAGGTTAGTGCAGTGGTCTTTGGGTAGTGTAGGGGGTCGTGCGGGGGTAGTGTTTTAGGGATTAGGGTAGTGCATTGGTGTTTGGGTAGTGTAGGGGGTCATGCAGGGATAGTGTTTTAGGGTTTAGGGCAGTGCAGTGGTGTTTAGGTAGTGTAGGGGGTCGTGCTGGGGGAGTGTTTTAGGGTTTAGGGCAGTGCAGTGGTGTTCGGGCAGTGTAGGGGGTCGTGCTGGGGGGAGTGTTTTAGTGTTTAGGGCAGTGCAGTGGTGTTCGGGTAGTGTAGGGGGTCATGCTGGGGGGAGTATTTTAGGGCTTAGGGTAGTGCAGTGGTGGTCGGGTAGTGTAGGGGGTCGTGCTGGGGGTAGTGTTCTAGGGTTTAGGGCAGTGCAGTGGTGTTCGGGCAGTGTAGGGGGTCGTGCTGGGGGTGGTGTTTTAGGGTTTAAGGCAGTGCAGTGGTGTTCGCGCAGTGTAGGGGGTCGTGCTGGGGGTGGTGTTTCAGGGTTTAGGGCAGTGCAGTGGTGTACGGGCAGTGTAGGGGGTCGTGCAGGGGGTGGTGTTTCAGGGTTTAGGGCAGTGCAGTGGTGTTCAGGCAGTGTAGGGGGTCGTGCAGGGGTGGTGTTTCAGGGTTTAGGGCAGTGGTGTTCGGGCAGTGTAGAGGGTCATGCTGGGGGTGGTGTTTCAGGGTTTGGGGCAGTGCAGTGGTGTTCGAGCAGTAAAGGTGGTCGTGCTGGGAGTGGTGTTTCAGGGTTTAGGGCAGTGCAGTGGTGTTCGGGCAGTGTAGGCGGTCGTGCTGGGGCTGGTGTTTCAGGGTTTAGGGCAGTGCAGTGGTGTTCGGGCAGTGTACGGGGTTGTGCTGGGGCTGGTGTTTCAGGGTTTAGGGCAGTGCAGTGGTGTGCGGGCAGTGTACGGGGTTGTGCTGGGGCTGGTGTTTCAGGGTTTAGGGCAGTGCAGTTGTGTTTGGGCAGTGTAGGGGGTCGTGCTGGGGGTGATGTTTCAGGGTTTAGGGCAGTGCAGTGGTGTTCAGGCAGTGTAGGGGGTCGTGCTGGGGCTGGTGTTTCAGGGTTTAGGGCAGTGCAGTGGTGTTCGGGCAGTGTAGGGGGTTGTGTGCTGGGGCTGGTGTTTCAGGGTTTTGGGCAGAGCAGTGGTGTTCGGGCAGTGTAGGGGGTCTTGCTGGGGGTGGTGTTTCAGGGTTTAGGGCAGTGGTGTTCGGGCAGTGTAGGGGGTCTTGCTGGGGGTGATGTTTCAGGGTTTAGGGCAGTGCAGTGGTGTTCGGGCAGTGTAGGGGGTCTTGCTGGGGGTAGTGTTTCAGGGTTTAGGGCGGTGCAGTGGTGTTCGTGCAGTGTAGGGGGTCGTGCTGGGGGTGGTGTTTCAGGGTTTAGGGCAGTGCAGTAGTGTTCGGGCAGTGTAGGGGGTCGTGCAGGGGGTGGTGTTTCAGGGTTTAGGGCAGTGCAGTGGTATTCTGGCAGTGTAGGGGGTCGTGCTGGGGGTGGGGTTTCAGCGTTTAGGGTAGTACAGTGGTGTTCGGGCAGTGTAGGGGTCGTGCAGGGGGTGGTGTTTCAGGGTTTAGGGCAGTGCAGTGGTGTTCGGGCAGTGTAGGGGGTCGTGCTGGGGCTGGTGTTTCAGGGTTTAGGGCAGTGCAGTGGTGTTCGGGCAGTGTAGGGGGTCTTGCTGGGGGTGGTGTTTCAGGGTTTAGGGCAGTGGTGTTCGGGCAGTGTAGGGGGTCTTGCTGGGGGTGATGTTTCAGGGTTTAGGGCAGTGCAGTGGTGTTCAGGCAGTGTAGGGGGTCGTGCTGGGGCTGGTGTTTCAGGGTTTAGGGCAGTGGAGTGGTGTTCGGGCAGTGTAGGGGGTCGTGCTGGGGCTGGTGTTTCAGGGTTTTGGGCAGAGCAGTGGTGTTCGGGCAGTGTAGGGGGTCGTGCTGGGGTGGTGGTTTAGGGCAGTGCAGTGGTGTTCGGGCAGTGTAGGGGGTCTTGCTGGGGGTGGTGTTTCAGGGTTTAGGGCAGTGCAGTGGTGTTCGGGCAGTGTAGGGGGTCTTGCTGGGGGTGGTGTTTCAGGGTTTAGGGCAGTGGTGTTCGGGCAGTGTAGGGGGTCTTGCTGGGGGTGATGTTTCAGGGTTTAGGGCAGTGCAGTGGTGTTCGGGCAGTGTAGGGAGTCTTGCTGGGGGTAGTGTTTCAGGGTTTAGGGCAGTGCAGTGGTGTTCGTGCAGTGTAGGGGGTCGTGCTGGGGGTGGTGTTTCAGGGTTTAGGGCAGTGCAGTAGTGTTCGGGCAGTGTAGGGGGTCGTGCAGGGGGTGGTGTTTCAGGGTTTAGGGCAGTGCAGTGGTATTCTGGCAGTGTAGGGGGTCGTGCTGGGGGTGGGGTTTCAGGGTTTAGGGCAGTACAGTGGTGTTCGGGCAGTGTAGGGGTCGTGCAGGGGGTGGTGTTTCAGGGTTTAGGGCAGTGCAGTGGTGTTCGGGCAGTGTAGGGGGTCGTGCTGGGGCTGGTGTTTCAGGGTTTAGGGCAGTGCAGTGGTGTTCGGGCAGTGTAGGGGGTCTTGCTGGGGGTGGTGTTTCAGGGTTTAGGGCAGTGGTGTTCGGGCAGTGTAGGGGGTCTTGCTGGGGGTGATGTTTCAGGGTTTAGGGCAGTGCAGTGGTGTTCGGTCAGTGTAGGGGGTCTTGCTGGGGGTAGTGTTTCAGGGTTTAGGGCAAAGCAGTGGTGTTCGAGCTGTATAGGGGGTCGTGCTGGGGATGGTGTTTCTGGGTTTAGGACAGTGCAGTAGTGTTCGAGCAGTGTAGGGTGCGGTGCAGGGGGTGGTGTTTCAGGGTTTAGGGCAGTGCAGTGGTGTTCGGGCAGTGTAGGGGGTCGCGCTGGGGGTGGTGTTTCAGGGTTTAGGGCAGTGCAGTGGTGTTCGGGCACTGTAGGGGGTCATGCACGGGGTGGTGTTTCAGGGTTTAGGCAGTGCAGTGGTGTTCGGGCAGTGTAGGGTGTCGTGCTGGGGCTGGTGTTTCAGGGTTCAGGGCAGTGCAGTGGTGTTCAGGCAGTGTAGGGGGTCGTGCTGAGGCTGGTGTTTCACGGTTTAGGGAAGTGCAGTGGTGTTCGGGCAGTGTAGGGGGTCGTGCTGGGGGAGTGTTTTAGGGTTTAGGGTAGTACAGTGGTGTTTGGGCAGTGTAGGGGTTCGTGCTGGGGGTAGTGCTTTAGGGTTTAGGGTAGTGCAGTGGTGTTTGGGTAGTGTAGGGGGTCGTGCTGGGGGTAGTGATTTAGGGTAGTGCAGTGGTGTTTGGGTAGTGTAGGGGATACTGCTGGGGGTAGTGTTTTAGGGTTTAGGGTAGTGCAATGGTGTTTGGGTAGTGTAGGGGTACTGCTGGGGGTAGTGTTTTAGGGTTTAGGGTAGTGCAGTGGTGTTTGGGTAGTGTAGGGGGTACTGCTGGGGGTAGTGTTTTATGGTTTAGGGTAGTGCAGTGGTGTTTGGGTAGTGTAGGGGTTCGTGCTGGGGTAGTTTTTAGGGTTTAGGGTAGTGCAGTGGTGTTTGTGTAGTGTAGGAGGTCGTGTTTTAGGGTTTAGGGTAGTGCAGTGGTCTTTGGGTAGTGTAGGGAGTCGTGCTGGGGTATTGTTTTAGAGTTTAGGGTAGTGCAGTGGTCTTTGGGTAGTGTAGGGGGTCGTGCGTGGGGTAGTGTTTTAGGGATTAGGGTAGTGCATTGGTGTTTGGGTAGTGTAGGGGGTCATGCGGGGGGTAATGTTTAGGGTTTAGGGCAGTGCAGTGGTGTTTAGGTAGTGTAGGGGTTCGTGCTGGGGGAGTGTTTTAGGGTTTAGGGCAGTGCAGTGGTGTTCGGGTAGTGTAGGGGGTCGTGCTGGAGGGAGTGTTTTAGGGTTTAGGGCAGTGCAGTCGTGTTCGGGTAGTGTAGGGGGTCGTGCTGGGGGTAGTGTTCTAGGGTTTAGGGCAGTGCAGTGGTGTTTGGGCAGTGTAGGGGGTCGTGCTGGGGGTGGTGTTTTAGGGTTTAGGGCAGTGCAGTGGTGTTTGGGCAGTGTAGGGGGTCGTGCTGGGGGTGGTGTTTCAGGGTTTAGGGCAGTGCAGTGGTGTTCGGGCAGTGTAGGGGGTCGTGCAGGGGGTGGTGTTTCAGGGTTTAGGGCAGTGCAGTGGTGTTCGGGCAGTGTAGGGGGTCGTGCAGGGGTGGTGTTTCAGGGTTTAGGGCAGTGGTGTTCGGGCAGTATAGGGGGTCATGCTGGGGGTTGTGTTTCAGAATTTGGGGCAGTGCAGTGGTGTTCGAGCAGTAAAGGGGGTCATGCTGGGGGTGGTGTTTCAGAATTTGGGGCAGTGCAGTGGTGTTCGGGCAGTGTAGGGGGCGGTGCAGGGGGTGGACTTTCAGGGTTTAGGGCAGTGCAGTGGTGTTCGGGCAGTGTAGGGGTTGGTGCAGGGGGTGGTGTTTCAGGGTTTAGGGCAGTGCAGTGGTGTTCGGGCAGTGTAGGGGGTCATGCAGGGGGTGGTGTTTCAGGGTTTAGTGCAGTGGTGTTCGGGCAGTGTAGGGGGTCGTGCTGGGGGTGGTGTTTCAGGGTTTAGGGCAGTGCAGTGGTGTTCCGGCAGTGTAGGGGGTCGTGCTGGGGCTGGTGTTTCAGGGTTTAGGGCAGTGCAGTGGTGTTTGGGCAGTGTAGGGGGTCGTGCTGGGGCTGGTGTTTCAGGGTTTAGGGCAGTGCAGTGGTGTTCGGGCAGTGTAGGGGGTCGTGCTGGGGGTGGTGTTTCAGGGTTTAGGGCTGTGCAGTGGTGTTCGGGCAGTGTAGGGGGTCGTGCAGGGGGTGGTGTTTCAGGGTTTAGGGCAGTGCAGTGGTGTTCGGCCAGTGTAGGTGGTCTTGCTGAGGGTGGTGTTTAAGGGTTTAGTGCAGTGGTGTTCGGGCAGTGTAGGGGTCGTGCTGGGGCTGGTGTTTCAAGGTTTAGGGCAGTGCAGTGGTGTTCGGGCAGTGTAGGGGGTCGTGCTGGGGCTGGTGTTTCAGGGTTTTGGACAGAGCAGTGGTGTTCGGGCAGTGTAGGGGGTCATGCTGGGGGTGGTGTTTCAGGGTTTAGGGCAGTGCAGTGGTGTTTGGGCAGTGTAGGGGGTCATTCTGGGGGTGGTGTTTCAGGGTTTAGGGCAGTGGTGTTCGGGTAGTGTAGGGGTCTTGCTGGGGGTGATGTTTCAGGGTTTAGTGCAGTGCAGTGGTGTTCGGGCAGTGTAGGGGGTCTTGCTGGGGGTAGTGTTTCAGGGTTTAGGGCAGTGCAGGGGTGTTCAGGCAGTGTAGGGGGTCGTGCTGGGGGTGGTGTTTCAGGATTTAGGGCAGTGCAGTGGTGTTCGGGCAGTGTAGGGGGTCGTGAAGGGGTGGTGTTTCAGGGTTTAGGGCAGTGCAGTGGTGTTCGGGCAGTGTAGGGGTCGTGCTAGGGGTGGTGTTTCAGGGTTTAGGGCAGTGCAGTGGTGTTCGGGCAGTGCAGGGGGTCGTGCAGGGGCTGGTGTTTCAGGGTTTAGTGCAGTGGTGTTCAGGCAGTGTAGGGGGTCGTGCTGGGGGTAGTGTTTTAGGGTTTAGGGTAGTGCAGTGGTGCTTGTGTAGGGGGTCGTGCTCGGGGTAGTGTTTTAGGGTTTAGGGTAGTGCAGTGGTGTTTGTGTAGTGTAGGGGGTCATGTTTTAGGGTAATGCAGTGGTGTTTGGGTAGTATAGGGGTCGTGCTGGGGATAGTGTTTTAGGATTTAGGTTAGTGCAGTTGTGTTTGGGTAGTGTAGGGGGTCGTGCTGGGGGTAGTGTTTTAGGGTAGTGCAGTGGTGTTTGTGTAGTTTAGGGGTCATGCTGGGGGTAGTGTTTTAGGGTTTAGGGTAGTGCAGTGGTGCTTGTGTAGTGTAGGGGTCATGCTGGGGGTAGTGTTTTAGGGTTTAGGGTAGTGCAGTGGTGTTTGTGTACTGTAGGGGGTCATGTTTTAGGGTAGTGCAGTGGTGTTTGGGTAGTGTAGGGGTCGTGCTGGGGGTATTGTTTTAGGATTTAGGTTAGTGCAGTGGTGTTTGGGTAGTGTAGGGGGTCGTGCTGGGGGTAGTGTTTTAGGGTTTAGGGTAGTGCAGTGGTGTTTGTGTAGTGTAGGGGGTCGTGCTGGGGGCAGTGTTTTAGGGTTTAGGATAGTGCAGTGGTGCTTGTGTAGTGTAGGGGGTCGTGCTGGGGGTAGTGTTTTAGGGTTTAGGGTAGTGCAGTGGTGTTGTTGTAGTGTAGGGGGTCATGTTTTAAGATGCAACGCTCCAATACCTGACCAGTCTGCACTACATAAAACTGCAAAAAACCTAAAAATAAAAAGTGTTTTGCACACTTTTGTCATTGGGCTATATGTGGGCTACATCTGGATAATATTTGTGCTACATTTGGGCTCTTTTTTCACTGGTGGCCATCTTGGAAGACTTCTTTGTTATGAAGTTTCCTAATTTCCTCATTTACTGCAGTCTCCTCAGTAGGCATAGCTGCCAAGGTTTCAGATTGGCATGTGTGACATTTTCATAATTTCAGTGTAATTAGGAGTGACATTTCAATGACTATGAGTGACACTTTCTCGGGAACAAGATCAAGCAATTAAGACGAGGGATATATATATCTATCTATATAGATATCTATATATATATATCATCTACTTAGATGTGTGTGTATATGTATATATATTATCTACTGGCGGTCGCCAGTAGATAGTTATAGTTACAACCTATTATCCATAGGAAATCCGCGACATTCTATTTGAAATAACTCTCTTGCCGGTTGACGTATCTTCGCAAAATTTTCAAACTTTGTGGGGCGCTCCGGTCCGCTCCTACCCTGAAAGTCTCGGGGATTCGTCAAGCGGGGCCGAGAAAAAGGGGGTCCCAAAACGCGTTTTCCCCATGCAATTTTCCATAGGAAACTTTAGACACGGCTACAGCCCGAACTGCTGAACGGAATTACACCAAATTTGGCAAAGAGGTAGTTCTTGGTTCAGAAAGAACCCTTTTGTTAAATGGTGTAAATCCGTTCAGTAGTTGCTGAGAAAATCAAAAGTAAAAAGATAGTGATATCTATGGCCGAGTAGGGTCCGCGTACCCTCAGCGCACCCTGCGCGCACCGTCCCGATCACGAGCTGCATGTTAATTGGCTGTCAGCTGGCTGTCAACATTCCGATTCAGGAAATGTTGGCAGCCATTTTGTCCTCGGTAGAACCGAGGGACAGAATCAAGTGCGCAAAGCGCACAAAGGGGGCAGGGTAGAAACACCCTGACCCCTAGGTTTGCTCAGGGGTCCCACAAGGACCCCTGGGCAAAAATTTTTTTTTTTTTTTTAAAATCGGCAGGATGCGCTCAGGGTGCGCGAATCCTGCCGAAAAAAATCGAGCGCGGTCTCCGCGCTCGATGTTAATTGGCCCCGGGTGGGCCAAGTCCCGGGGGCATGCTGGGAGGGGGTTAATTTTATGTGTGGGGCGCCTCTAAGGGCCCCCAAGCCCCGGGGACCACCACCCCCGGGGCTTTATGTGTAATGGTGCGGGAGGGCTCTGAGCCCTCCCGCAGCCCCGGGACGCCACCTCCCGGGGCTTCTTTTTATTTTTGATTAACCTGTGGGGGGGCTCCAGCCCCCACACGCCCGGGACCACCACCTCCCGGGGCACTAAGAAAATTACAATGGGGGTCCGTTTTGGACCCCCAAGCCCCGGGGACCACCACCTCCCGGGGCTTTCAAAATGTAAGGAGGGGGCTGCGCGGCCCCCTTCCTGGAGCCTGTGGTGGCCCTGGGGACCGCCACCCCCCAGGGCCGGCTCCTGCAGTGTCCCGGGGTGCCTACCCCGGGACACTGCTGTTTGCAATGACAGGACGGGAGCCTCGCGGCTCCCGTCCTGTCATTGCAAACTGCTTGGATATTGGAAGAGAGAGCAGGAAACCTGCTCTCTCTTCCAATATCCAAAGCTGATTGCTTTCCACATGGGGAGCAGCATGTTAGCTGCTCCCCATGTGTAAAAGCAATGCCGGCTCCCGTAGGACACGGGGAGCCGGCGGGACTGTGGGGGGTTTGGGGACCCCAAACCCCCCAACGAGAGGCCAACGAGAGGCCAGGCCCCGGGGGATGGGGTCCCCGGGGCCATAAGTGGCCATGGAGGGGGCCACGCAGCCCCCTCCCCAAAGGAAAAAAAAAGGAAAAAAAAAAGTGCTAGGCTGGCCCCGGGGATGGGGTCCCCGGGGCCTTAAATGGCCTGAGGAGGGGGCCACGCAGCCCCCTCCAAATAAAAAAAAAGAGCCCATGCCCCGGGGGATGGGGTCCCCGGGGCCAATACAGGCCCAGGGAAGGGGGGCCACGCGGCCCCCTTCCCGTTTTTAAAAAAAAATAATAATTAAAAAAAAAGGGGTAAGGCTCTGGGGGATGGGGTCCCCAGGGCCTAAAAATAGGAAAAAGGAAGGGGGCCACACAGCCCCCTTCAGGGGAAAAAAACAAAAAACGATGGGGCCTGCAGGCCCCGCCCCTTCCTTCACCACTCTGCAAACGCGCCCCTGGCGCGTTTGCAGAGGGGAACGAATCCCCTTGAATACTGGGGTCCCTGGGGGCCAACTAGCCCACCAGGAACCTCCAGTATGCGCCAGGGGCTGCCTTGCAGAGAGGTGTACAGAGGCCACGCCCCTTTACACCTCTCTGCAACGCAGCTCTGTGGCGCTTTTGGAGGTATATGGTGGGCTAGTTGCACCCCAGGGACCCTCAGGATTCAAGGGGAGTTAATCCCCGACTTAAAACGCGCCACGGGGCACGTTTGCACAGTGGTGAAGGGAGGGGCGGGGCTTCAGGTGACATGTGTGCAAACAGGCCCCGTGGCGCGTTTTAAGATGGGGAATTAAATCCCCTTCAATCCTGAGGGTCCCTGGGGCCAACTAGCCCAACAGGTACGTCCAGAAAGCGCCACAGAGCTGCGTTGCAGAGAGGTGTAAAAGGGGTGTGGCCTCTGAACATGTCTCTGCAACGCAGCCCCTGGCGCATACTGGAGGTTCCTGGTGGGCTAGTTGGCCCGTAGGGACCCTCATGATTCAAGGGGACTTAATCCCCCTACTTAAAACGCGCCACGGGCGCGTTTGCACAGATGTCACCTCAGGCCCCGCCCCCTCCCTTCACCATTGTGCAAATATTCCTCTAAAATCAGCCGAAATACGAATTCTGATTTACTCACCTGTTATCAGGAGAGACCTCAGTGCTGCATCTTTCAGCCCAGTACTAATCCTGAAAAGTAATTTTAACCGTACTTACCAGTAACTTGAATTTCCTTCCATAGGCTAACATTGACTGGTTTCACTTGGAAATTCTTCTAAGTGTGGAGTTTTGGAACTTTAAAATATTCCTCTAAAATCAGCCGAAATACGAATTCCGATTTACTCACCTGTTATCAGGAGAGACCTCAGTGCTGTATCTTTCAGCCCAGTACTGGTCCTGAAAAGTAATTTTAACCGTACTTACCAGTAACTTGAATTTCCTTCCATAGGCTAACATTGACTGGTTTCACTTGGAAATTCTTCTAAGTGTGGAGTTTTGGAACTTTAAAATATTCCTCTAAAATCAGCCGAAATACGAATTCCGATTTACTCACCTGTTATCAGGAGAGACCTCAGTGCTGCATCTTTCAGCCCAGTACTGATCCTCAAAAGTAATTTTAACCGTACTTACCAGTAACTTGAATTTCCTTCCATAGTATATAATTGTCTGCTTTTTGCTGAAAAAGTTTCTAAGTGTTGATTTTTGAAACATACAAATATTCCTCTAAAATCAGCCGAAATACGAATTCCGATTTACTCACCTGTTATAAGGAGAGACCTCAGTGCTGTATCTTTCAGCCCAGTACTGGTCCTGAAAAGTAATTTTAACCGTACTTACCAGTAACTTGAATTTCCTTCCATAGGCTAACATTGACTGGTTTCACTTGGAAATTCTTCTAAGTGTGGAGTTTTGGAACTTTAAAATATTCCTCTAAAATCAGCCGAAATACGAATTCCGATTTACTCACCTGTTATCAGGAGAGACCTCAGTGCTGCATCTTTCAGCCCAGTACTGATCCTCAAAAGTAATTTTAACCGTACTTACCAGTAACTTGAATTTCCTTCCATAGGATATCATTGCCTGCTTTTTGCTGAAAAAGTTTCTAAGTGTTGATTTTTGAAACATACAAATATTCCTCTAAAATCAGCCGAAATACGAATTCCGATTTACTCACCTGTTATCAGGAGAGAACCCAGTGCTGCATCTTTTAGCCCAGCACTGACCCTGAAAAGTAATTTTAACCGTACTTACCAGTAACTTATCTTTTCTTCCATAGGAATCCATTGTCTGGTTTTCAGCAGAAAAGTTTCAAAGTGTCGATTTTCACAAACTACAAATATTCCTTAAAAATCGCCTGTATGACTTAAACGCATTTTTTCAACTGTTTACAGGAGATGCACCAGTGCTGGATCCAGGATCCAACACTGAGTAAGAAAAAGTAACGATAACAGTTTTTACCTGCTAACTGAATTTCCTTCCATAGGATAACATTGGTGATTCTATGAGGAAAAGTTTCTAAGTGTCAACTTTTAAAATACAATAATATTCCTTAAAAATCACGACTGTAACCAAAACGCTTTTACTCAACTGTTTACAGGAGATGTCCCAGGACTGAATCTAGGATCCAGTCCTGTGGTTAGAAAAGTAATCCATAAAGTAACTAATTGCATTTAACTAGAAATTCACATTGAGCTGAATGTTGCATTGTGTTTGAAAATGTGTTGCCCATTGCAACAACTGTAACTACTGTACTTAAAAGTCTATTGCCTATGTGCTAAGTATTTAAACTAAAGTAATTCATTCTGAGAAAGTATTTTTTGTAATGTAATGTATAATGTAATTACAATGTAATTTAAAAAATAAAATATGTAAAAGAAATTGTTTCTAAAAATGTAGTAAATCAGTATGAAAAAAATAATATAAAAATTAATACATTTAAAAAACCTTTGAAATTCACTGAAAAAACCGTAGGTTTCAGGCACGTTATAGTTACAAATTAGCATTTAAAAAACCTTTGAAATTCACTGAAAAACCATAGGTTTCAGACACGTTATAGTTAGAAATTAGCATTTAAAAAACCTTTGAAATTCACTGAAAAAACCATAGGTTTTAGGGACAGTTATAGTTACAAATTAGCATTTAAAAAACTTTGAAATTCACTGAAAAAAACATAGGTTTCAGATATGTTATAGTTACAAATTAGCATTTAAAAACCTTTGAAATTCACTGAAAAACCATAGGTTTTAGGGACAGTTATAGTTAGTTGGACATTTCACTCGTACAAAACCCGTGAAATTCCCCGTTATAGTTAGTTCAGCTAACTATAACTCGCGCCCCCGCAATGCACTGCTGATGACGTCACATATTACATCACTCATGACATGGTCAGTGACATCACTGATGACATCACTGATGACATCTCAAATGACATCACTGATGACATCATCCACGTGATAATCTGATGCAGCTCCTCACACCCTAATATAACCTTTGATACACCCAATCTAAATTACAGACTGCCATTCGCAAAACTATAGACACTCCAACACCAATAACTACATACCCACTCACTGATTCTTAGGTCTACACACACACACCCACTCACTCACCCGTACAGTCACTCATACTTATGGTCACTCAGTACAGGACTATCATATGCACTCTTACTCCTATATAGACACTCAAACACCGCCACTCATCCAAAGAGGTACTCACACACCTAGTCAGTCATGCAAATAATTAAACACACTGCCATTTACTCACCTATACAGTTATACACACACCAGCTCACTTAATCATACAAATACTAGCACATTGTTACGCTCTTATACAATCACTGATACAAGCACACACTCATCCATACAGCCACTATCACAATCACTCACTCTCGCTTATAGCTATTTATATACTCCAACACACATATATACTGGCTTTCACATATGTAGTTACTCACACATGTACCACTGGGACATACATTCACTCACTAACACACTCTTACACACACTTACCCACCCATACAGTCTATCACAGATGCACTCTTGAAACCATCCACCCAGTGAATCACCCACTCACACATCTATGCACAGTCGCACACACCCCATCCACACAAACACTCAGGCACCCATACATATACTCAGACAACAAATCAATAACTCTTATAGACACTCATGTAGCTATTCACAAACCCATGCAGCCACTTACACAGCAACAGACAGATACAGACATTCACCCAGTTTAGTCACTAACCCATGCATTCAGTAAGATACGTTTAATCACTCACTTATAGAATTAGTCACGCACCTACTAAATCATCCACACAGACACTTATACACCCACTCATTCTTCAATACGCCTTTCCCTATATATATTAAAAATATTTAAACTTTACAGAAACACACAGTCACTGGATGATGTCATCAGTGATGTCATTTGAGATGTCATCAGTGATGTCATCAGTGATGTCACTGACCATGTCATGAGTGATGTAATATGTGACGTCATCAGCAGTGCATTGCGGGGCGCGAGTTATAGTTAGCTGAACTAACTATAACGGGGGAATTTCACGGGTTTTGTACGAGTGAAATGTCCAACTAACTATAACTGTCCCTAAAACCTATGGTTTTTTCAGTGAATTTCAAAGGTTTTTAAATGCTAATTTCTAACTATAACGTGCCTGAAACCTATGTTTTTTTCAGTGAATATATATATATATA